>PVJX010001402.1:0-164904 GCA_004027295.1 Dolichotis patagonum | reverse complement strand
TTTGCAGGTGCCAGGCAAGGGTTCTACTGTTGTGCTACGTCCAAAGCTATACATGACTGCATTTTTCTCTGGCAAATTCCTGAGCCAGGTATCTTAGTTACTTTTCTTGTTGCTGAGACAAAATATCCAACACTCAAAGTTAAAGGATGAAAAGTTTATTTAGCTTACAGTTTCTAGAGGTTTCAGTTCTTAATTGGCTTGCTCCAAGGTAGGGTGAAGCGACAAAGGGGCATTGCAGAAGAGAGACAGTTTGTGGCAGACAGAAGGTAGCCAAACAAGCAAGCAAGGGATGAGACCAGCCTCTTTCTTTTTTCTTTTTTCTTTTTTTTTTTTGGTACTGGGGATTGAACTCACGACCTTGTGCTTACCAGGCAAGCACTTAAGCCACTGAGCTAAATCCCCAGCCCAGAGCCCAGCCTCTTTGTCCCTTATGTTGTATCCAGGCTATCAGGACTAGGGTGGTGCCAAACCAGTCAGTGGACTGACTTAGTAATCACCCACCCTTAATCCCAGAGTCATGCATTCTAGATTCAGTCACCTCTAAAAATGCCCCACCTATGACCACATGAGGCTTTGGGGAAACATCTAGACCCAAACATAACACAGGGTGAAATCAGTACTTTGGGACAAGTGATATTGATGAGACACCATGATGAGAAAAAAAAAAATGAGTCTACAGACAGAGAATGAGTTAGTTAAAGGGCACATGTAGGATGGGGACATCTTTTCTTAGTTCCTATGTGTAGTTACAGAAGCTGAATGATACAAATACCTGAGATTGGGGCTCACTGTGCAAGTAGAATCCCCAGAATAAGAGATGAATTAGTGAGAGAGATAACTATGTATTTCCTGAATCCAGAGCCTCCACTAAAGCCAGGTTGGAAATGCATGCTTGGGAAGGAGAGAACAGAGGGGAAAAGGGGAGGTAGGGGAGTGTGAGCTCTGACAGGTGCAGAGGTTGTGAACCCTTCAATGACCAGTCTCTGCCCTCCAGAGGAGAAATCTGGCACTCTAGAAGCCACAGGCAGAAAGAGTGAGCTAATCTGGTGAGTTGTCATCCTGTAGTCTTCTGAACAAGATCTCTGTGTCATGGTTTGTATATCTAGATGTCCCCCCAAACCCATGTGCTCAGAGGTAGGGCTCTTTGAAGGTGGCTGAATTAAGATGTGCAGACGTGGATTAAGGGTGTGATACTGGGATTCGGGATGTGGGTAAAGGAAGCCCCACTCAGGGTATGCACGGCACCAATCTATAGGCTGTTTCTGCTCTGTGACGCTCATCTAACCCTGTCCTGCTCAGAGCCAGTTGACTATGAACTGAAACCTCTACCAACAGTGAGCTGAATTAAACCTTTCCTCTTTTAACTTGTGGGTGTCAGGTATTCAGTCTCAGCAATGAGAAAGTAACTAAGACACCCAGTTAAGGAAATTTTGACTCACTAGCTTCATTCATAGGGGCCACAAAACCCTGGAAACATGTACAGAACTTGGAATAGCTTCTCTCTGAAGGAGTTAGCCCATAGTGTATGTGTGTCTTTCATTTTTGTTTTTGTATTTGTGGTACTAGGCATGCTAGGCAAGTGCTCCACCTCTTAGCTATACCTCCAGGCCTGGTTCATCATTTTAAATCTAATTTTCCACCAGCTCTATGGCTCTCTGCTTCTACAATGCTAAGAAGCAGTATGTATTTGCGAGGGAGAAAAGCTAAAGTGTGATCCAAGCAGCCCTCTGTAATGGAGACTTCTTGTCTGGTTTACTCTGAACCCTGTTCCTTCTACAGTTAAAACCATAGGATAGCCCAGAACCTACATCACTAAGGAACTGGGGAAATTGGCTGATGGATAGCAACACAAGAAAACAAAATGTGTGAAATATTAGAAAGTCTTACATCTCTCTGATGACAGAGACCACAGATTTCTCATGTCCTTGGAGATCAGGGTCTTCAGGGGGTCTTCTTCCCACTCAGCAGTCCAGCAGAAGCTTTACAGTATTCTTTTAGCAACCCATCCCCCTCAACTATAAATGATCTTGCCTAGGTCACAAATGACCTGCATATATTTTACTAAACCCAATGGACACTTTTTTTGTCTAATCTGGCTTGACCTGTTGGTAACATCAGCTATTATGGTATTTGTTCCTTACTGCTCAAATTAGTCTTTCCTTTTGTATTAGTTAGATTAATTCACTGAAAATAATAGAAGGAGACTTACTGGCTCTCAAGTCTCAAAGGACTAGTGGTTAGCAAACGTGAATGGTGACCCTGCAGTTCTCTTGCCTTTGTCTCTATGAGGTCCTGGCTTTTTCCTTGTCTGCTTTCCCTGATGGTTGTAAGACGGCCGGCCAACAGCAAATCATGCTTTTTGAGGTCTTATTATGGGGGAGACAGGGTCTTTATCTTTGCTCCAGTTGAACCATCCTGAAACAATGGCTGTGGTCAGAGGAATGCTCTATGCTTCTTAGTTTAGATCTGGGCTACCCCAATTAACTGAGGTGAAAGAGACTGAAATTAGTAATCCTGGAGTTAGCGATGGGAGGAATTCCATCGAAATTACAATGTTGAAGGAAAGAGACGGCTGTTGGAGATGACCATAGCATCCATGGCTCTCCTTGTTTTCTGTTCTACTTTCTGTTTGTGAGTTTTCAACTCCTCTTTTTTTCTTCTGCTCATCTCCTAAATGTTTAACCTATGTCAAATGTCTTACTATAAATTTTTCAGTTGCTTGTACTCCTGTATCAAATTACTCACTGAGTTTTTTTAGAATCTGTTGATGAATAACTCCCTTCCTCTTTGGTCTAAGGTCCATGAGGGTAGAGTTCAGGAGTATACTGTTCACCCTGTCATGTATCAGACCTATAGACTAGTAGGCTTGTTGTGTTGAATAAATGGTCTACATATTTGCAATTCTTTACTGAAGCTGGTAATATAATCCCCATTTTATAAACGAGGAAACTGAGGCTCAGAGAGGTCAAAATGTTGTGAAGACCATAGCTAGATTTTGAAACAGCATCCTCACTCCAGGGCTCAGGTTCTTTCTGCTATTGCCTCCTCCAAGGAGGATAAATACTCTATAAAGTCTGACGATATAAGGTTGCTCCTGGTAGAAGTTGTCTACTAATATGTGAACATGAAATCTTTATCTACTATTCCTATTATTGTCTATTATTACTCTTTTCCTACTACATGCTTTTTTCAAACTCTTACATCTTTTCCATCCTTTTTCTTATATCATGGCCTGCCCCTAAATCCAGTCTAGGACACCACAGGAAAAAGCTAACAGGCTCAGACAGATGGAGATGTTGAGGCTTTAAGAAATATAACAAGCCAACCTTTTTATAGCTAGGTATGGCTCACTTAACCTTCATAGCAACACATGAGATGAATACTATTCTTTTTTCCATTTGAAGAAACTGAGGATTAGAAAGACGACCTTGTCTAAGAGACACAAAAATTATAGATGTGAAAATATTGATTTGAAAGCAAGCAGCTGGAATTTAGAGCCTGTGATTTTAATTAAGAAGTCATAATTCAGAAGAGAGGGTGAAGAGTAGAAAAATACAGTGAAGCCCTCCTGGTGCCAGGTTACCTCCCTAACCTAACCTTATATTACCAGGTGATACAAAATGATTTGGTTTTCATTACATAAAAAAATCCCCCCTTTTGAATTGGCCGATTAAGCATATTTCCCCTCATGTCAGCAATAACTGTTTATAAAGCATTTACTATATATGCATATGCCTGTGCATGCCGTAAGTGAAATGTCAAGGTAAATAAGGCATGATCGCTGCCTGAAAATAGCTCTGTGAGTTTGGTGGTACTACGGATTGAACCCTGGGTGATTCTGCCACTGATCTATATTCCTAGACTTTTTAATTTTATTTTGAGAACCTAGGTGGTCAGGGCTGGCCTCAGACTTGCAGTCCTCCTGCCTCAGCCTTCAGAATGGTCAGGATTACAGATATGTACAACCACACCTGGCGCTGCCAAGAACTTTGTATCTATCACAAGTAGCAGAAGCCAAGCTGGCTAATGCAATGGAAGCATTTTCAGGCTTAGATATCAGAAAAGTCAAAGGGCTAATGTAGATGAATGCAATGCCGGGGGGTTGGCATTGTCTCTGCTACAGACTATGCCACCCTTCCTTCCTTGGCTTTCCCTGGTCGTCACTCCACTCGTGGGCAGGTAATTTCCACGTGGTGGTCCTGGTAGATCCAGAACCAAACATTTGAACAGGGGAGTAGAAGGCACTGATGACATGATTACACCTGCTCTTCCAAAAATAGAAGAATAACTCTGAAGAGTGAAGTACAATTTAGCAAGGTGCTGGGATGCGGGAGAGAGATGCACAAAGCAAAATCAAATCCTTTGCCGGAAGAGGGAGGAGTGGATACTAGTCTGGCAAATATAATATTTGCCCATCATTGTATGCCATTTAAAAAGTAATGTGTCATAAGGAGAACATGGTACATCCCTCTTCAAAGCAGCACTTCTGGAATAATAGGTGAAGTGGCATTTGGGGGGCTAAGGTGGTTTTAGAAAAGACCGCCTGCAGACTACAGGTCTGGCTGAGTCTTTTAAAAAATACTGAATTGGATACTTGGCTGTGGATGGGGGATTGAGATCCAGGTAGGGGCACAGAAAAGGTAGTACATAGGATGGGCAGTACATAGGATGGGCAGTACATAGGAAAAGAGAAAATACAGCAAGTTTAGCTATGAAGAGTGAGAACAATGGAATTGAGAGGGAGGTTTTCTTGGGCTCAGCCTTCCCAAGAGTGAGAAATACTCTGAGTCACTTCCATTTTTGAGGTTGTTTTGTGTTTTGAGAAAAATGAAGCAATGTCAAATAAGTGTTAAAATTCTTGTCTTTAAAAAAAAAATTCTGTATATTTAGGAAAGAAACACTCGTACATCTTTCCCACAAGTCCCAGGCAACTTTTTGTAACATTCTTGAGACAGAGGATCTGTAAAGTTCATTGTTGCATAGCATTCAGGCTTTGTGGTCCAGTCATGGCCACAAGGAAAAAGTATACAATGACCTTCTTCTTTCACCTTGCTGGAGGACTTCCATGACTGCCAATGGAGATGAACTCAGAGAACACCAAGGACTTGCTCCACACAACTGCTGCTCTGGGCTTCTTGGAGAGCTAGACCCAAGGTGAGGAAGTGGGTGAACTCAGAAGGGGTCTCCAGAGGGTGGGAGAGAGGGCAGTATGTTGCAAAACTTCTAGAATCTCAGCAGTGGTCTACTCCCAGAAAAAATACACTGCATTAGCCATTGTCTTTGCTGAGGTTACCAAACAGCAATCTTCTTGGGGTTTCATTCTTGCTAGTGTCAAGTGTCAGAAATACAAGTTGGTCAGAATTCTTCAGTAGTAAAGAGTCAACCTCGAAGGACACGAAATATTTACTATAATCGACAGTGCTGTTCATCATCGTAAGCAAAAACAGAATATATTCTGCATAGTAGCAAACACTCTGCCTACTCTGAAGCCTTTACAGGAAGACAGTGTATACTTTGGAAGGAATTCCTAGAACCCTTTGGAGTAAGCAAATCCAATAAGAGAAACGCTGACTTTATATAAAAAGGCTAATTCAGGGGAATTATCCACTTTGCAAAATAACACTTCACTACTCAAAAACATATCCCTGTGGTATTTCCTTCTACACGAAGTCCTTGTTAGCATGTTTATAAGAACAGTCACAGCCTCGTTTTTAGGGTGCACTCCTGGTGTGGGCATGATGGCATCAGGATTGGAAAATGCTTGGAGACCAAAGGACAAGACCCCGGCTGTCATTAACAAGGACACTTTTATTCCCATTAGACTACGCTCCAGCAGCTCTGAGAGCTACCATTCAAATCCCCCCAAGGTTCCTGGGAGACAGCTGTGGGGCCGGGATACCATTATGGATTTCATAACAAGGAGGGAAATCTTGGCTCTGCGAGACAGCGACTCATTGAAGGTGACCCGCAAATCATGCTCCTGCTCCTGGTAGGCCTGATAGTGTGCTGTGTATTTTTAAAAGTCTAAAGATTCTTTCTTCCAGAGTTCAATTCTGATCATCTTGAATGTGAGCTAGATGTAGTGACTTGCTTCTAACAAACAGAACATAGAAATACAGTAAATTACAGTGAGAAACCTCATAAATACCACCTCAACTTCTGTTAGTGTAAAGGTTGGCATTGTCAGTAATAAGGCTGAGATCATGCAACAAAAAGGCCTGTTGCTTCTGTAATATTCTCCTCCAAACTTCTAATCTCAGTTTATGAGAAAACTGTAGTCTACCCCAAACACTTGGCCCATACTCTTCAAAATTTGTCAAGATCACAAAAGACTAAGAACTTGTCACAGACTAGACGAGATTAAAGACAGACAACTAAATGCCACAAAGGTCTTGGATGTGATCTTGAAACATATGAGAACATGAGTGGGAAAATGGGAAATTTGCACATTTTTAGTTCTGTTAAAATATTGTGCCAAGGGTCATGTCTTAGTTTTGACAAATGGACAATAGGTAAGGTACTAAAGTTAGTGGAGGCCAGGCAAAAGGTAGACGAAATCTCTGTACTACCTTAGCAACTTTTATAATCTGAAACTGTTTCCAGAAAAAGCGTTTTGCGTCTAAAAGCTCATGCCTAATCTTCTACTTCTTTTTGGGAAGGTGAGGAAGTCCCACAGCTGAGTTGCCTATGTGACCAGTCTGCTGTCTGGAGAAAGAAGTGTTTCACATTCCCCAAATTCCGTAGGATGTCACACTGCTGGCTGCCTTTCCTTTCCGGAGTTTAGTCCAGCTTCTTATTGGAGTGTGATGATGCCTGGGAAAAGCAAATGTCCAATGAGCCTGGCTAGGCAGCTGGGTTTGTACAGCTGGGGGTGGGGGAGAACGGACCCAGGCTCTAGGGAGTTTGTATAGAGGGCTTTGGGAGCTTCTCAGGATGATTGTGAAGAATTTGGAAATCTCATGGTTTAAGAATATAAAGTCAATCAGTTATACCTTGCAAATTACATGTATCAATATCCCATACGTACAATGATCAAACGGAGAGGAAGGGGCCTTCAGATTCTTTAGGGGGATCAGTGTTTTTCGTTTGCTCTGTCTCCAAGAATGGCCACCATCAGTTTCCTCTCTCTGAGAACATGCACATTGCTGATCCATCAAACAACCATCACTGTATGAATCTTTCTCTTATCCTCAAATCTTGGTGGGCCTTGTAGACTTGTGGCTATGGCAGAAATGATGCTATACCTATAAAAGTTCTACCTATTTCTGTATTCCCTCTTATAGCCAGCCTCATGGAAGATATCCTGGAAACAGAGACCCTGAAATGACCACATGGTGAGGAAGCCTGCCATGGTCATAGAGAGAGTCCACAAGGAGGAGTGACCAAGTTCCAGGTATGCAAATGAAGCCATGAACCTTCCAGCAAGCTTAGCTGCAAGTGAATTCAACTGAATGAGTGATCTCAGTCAGTAGAAAAAAAAAGTAGAAGACTCATTCAGCTGACCTTAAATTATGAGAAAGAAAAGGTAAAACATTGTACTCGTAAACCACTATGCTTTCGGTTGATTTGTTACGCAGCAATATGCAATGGAATCTGTTACCGTGCATTTCTCCTGTTACTTGATATTTTATACAATGCCTCAATTCTTTAGCCTTAAGAATCAAAATAAAAGCAAAGGTATGTGAAGAAGTCAGAATATTTCAGAGAGATATTAAGTGAGAAACAGGAAACCCAATTATATTACGAGTCATCAAATACAGCCTCAAAGACCCAAGTGATCTATTCTCTCCTCCTCCCCACCCCCAGCTTGGCTCTTACTCTCATTGTCTTTGGTGCTGTCTGAATACCATGGGTGTGGTGCACCTTAGATGTTTGTATCTGCTGTTTGCTCTGCCTCGAGGGTTTCTCTTACAGACAAATTCGTGACTTACATTTCTCACCTCCTCTAGGTCTTTATTCAGTTTTCACTTTGGGAGTGAAGCCTGCCATAACCTCATTTAAAATCATTAATCTCCCTTTTTGGACCCTCTGTATTCCTTGCCTGACTTTATTTTTCTCCACAGCCCTTATTACCATTTAACATACTGTTATTATTCATCTTAAGGGTTCTTTCTGGTGGGTTTTTTTTTTTTTTTGGAACTGTTACAGATCTGGAATTTAAAACATTGTCAGAGTTAAGTGAATGAATGAATTTTCTAATATCCAAAGCCTCCTAGCTTCACGCTTGTGTGTGGTAGAGTCTTTCTCTACTGGTGATGTACAGCACTGCAGTTTAGCTCTACTAGACAAGAAGAGGCAATCACAGTGCTTAGGAAAACTTCAAGTTTATAGAGTGGAAGTCAATAGACTTCCTGCAAATGGCCAGACCTGAAATATTTTAGGCTATGAGGCCTAAGTTCTCTGCACAAGTACTTAACTCTGTCCTTGCACCATGGAAGCGGTCATCAGCAGTACGTAAGCTAATGAGTGTGGTTGTATTTCAATGAAGCTGTGTTTGTTAGCTATGAAATCTGAATTTCATATAATTTTACATGTCACAGAATTTCTTTCTTCCTTCAATTTTTTCCACAACTTAACAGTGTAAAAGCCACTCTTGGCTTGCAGGCCATATAAAAATAGATGGTGAGCCACATTTGGCCCACAGGCTGTGGTTTGCTGAACACTGCTATTGACAATCTCCAAGTGACCCAAAGTGTGGGAGAAGAATTCAATTTCTAAGGCAAGTGGCCAGAAGACTGTTCATTTTTAAAGAAGTATTATTCATAATATGACCTCATGAATATTCATAGTGATTTCTGCATTCCAGGCACTTTTACAGCCAATGTGCAGGGGTGAGAAGTATCAGGCACTGGCCAAGTGAAAAGAGCCAGTCTTTAGGTTGAGAGTGCCAAGTCCATTAACCAGTTCAGGCTTCCTTTCTCCGAGAGAGAGATGACAGGTGTGGGAAGGATCTAGGTTATGCCATCACAGATAGGGTGACACAGGAATTAGGCTGATGGAGGTACTAAAAAGGAAAGGCCGTGAATTTGTTCTTTACATGGGTCAATTAGCTCTGCTGGACCTCTTGGCTGACGTTTCAACCCTCGGCCCAGACAGCTATTGTATGATCCCAGGTTCTACAGAGAAATAGAACAAATGGGATATAGATTTAATTACAACAAATTGGCTCACATGATTATGGAGACTAAGAATTCCCATGATCCGTTGTCTGTAAGCTGGAGACCCAGGAAAGCCAGTTGTGTAAATTCCAGTTCAAGTCCAAGACCTTGAGAATCAGCAAAGTCCAAACTATAACTCCCAGGCCAGGGATAGAAAACCAATGTCCTAGCACTGGCAGTCAGGCAGAGAGAAGTCGGCCTTTCTCTACCTGTTCTGCTCAGGCTTTCAGAGGATTGGATGTTGCCCACTTACACTGGAAGGACATTCTGCTTTACCGAGACCACCAGTTTCAATACTAATCACACACACACACACACACACACACACACACACACACACACGATTTAACCATTTGCAGTAAGGTGATACCAAGGTCATACCATGCACACCAGGAGTGCATGAAGGCCTATTATCCTAATCCTATCAATATCAAGTATTAGTCTTTGCAAATGCTATCAAGTATTCTTGTAACCTTTGCAAATTTGATAGGCAGGAAATTGTATCTTGTCATTTTGATTTGCATTTCTTTGATCAACTAGAGAGATTAACTATTTTTAAAGCATTGGCTGACTAACTTGGAGGACTTATTTTTAAACTGTGTCACAGAGAATTTTAAATATACAAAGGGAGAGAAAATCCTTCTATCCATTATCCGACCTCAACGTTTATTATTAGTACTTGGCCATTTTTGTTTCACTCATGTCTTCCTACTTCTTACACACACACACAAACATACTGGATAGATTATTTTGAGACAAATCCAAGATGTCATATCTTTTTTTTTTTTTTTGTCTTTTTCAAACAGCATTTTTCTATGCAGTTCAGGCTGGCCTTGAAATCATTTTGTAGCCTTGAACTCTCAGTGATCTTCCTGCCTCAGCCTCCCAAGTGCTGGAATTACAGGTGTGTGCCAGTACACCTGGCCAAGATGTCACATCAATTGCATATTTTTGTATATATTTTAAAAATAAAAGATATTTTGGTTATAATGTAATCACAATTTATTACCATGCTTGAAAAATGACAACTTACTAAAACACCAAGTATTCAGTCAATGCTCACCTACTGGGGAATAAACTCAAGGCCTTGTGCATACTAAGCACATGCTGTACTGCAGGTTATCCTTCAGTCCTGTCTCTTTTTCTTATCGTTGTTTATTTGAATCAGAATCCATACAAGGTAGAAACACTTGCATGTGGTATATATGCCTCTTACGTCTTTCTCTTTTTTTATTGAGATGAAATTTATGTAACATGTAATTATCATTTTAAAGGGCATAATTCAGTACTGTTTAGTGCATTCATGGTGTTTGTTATGCAACTACTACTTCTCTGTAGTTTCAAAACTTCTTAATCATCCCAAAAGAATACCCTTTAAATAGTTATTCCCTATTCTCTTCTCCCTCCAGACCCTAGCAGTCACTAATCTACTTTCTGTTTCTATGGATTTGCCTATTCTGGATATTTTATACAAGAAATCGTGATGATGGCCCTGAAGCAAGGCCAGCAGATCGTTGTAGCTGCTGGTTTCAAACAGGAGCCTAAAGAGAATTCTTTCTGTGGTCTGTTGGCCATTTCAGAACTTTGAAAATGGAATGGTCAATTCATCAGAAAGAAATAGCAGGTGAGTATGGTGGACTTTAGGGGGCCTGCAGGGGAGAGACCCTGGTAACTCGGGACCTGCACCATGCGGTTGACTCGGGGTGCTGGGAGAACAAGGAACTCCTCCCCTTTCTGGGGGGCGGCTGAGAGTATGGCAGACTTTCAGCAGCCTGAAGCAGAGAGACCCTGGCGCATCAGGACCTGCACTGTGCAGTTGACTCGGGGTGCCGTGAGAACAAGGAGCTCTTCCCCTCTCTGGGGGGTGGCTGAGAGTGTGGCCAACTTTTGGCAGCTGAAAGGAGAGAGACCCTGGCACGTCAGGACCTGCACCATGTGGTTGACTTGGGGTGCCAGGAGAACAAGGAGCTCTTCCCCTCTCTGGGGGGTGGCTGAGAGTGTGGCAGACTTTTGGTGCCCGAAGGAGAGAGACCCTGGCGCATCGGGACCTGCACCGTATGGTTCTCTTGGGGTGCCAGGAGAACAAGGAACTCTTCCTGTCTCTGGGGGCAACTGTGATCCTGCCTGTGTGTGGGCTGAGAATCAGACATCACATGTCATCCTGTCCCCCATCCCATGTCCCCTCTCCCACTCCCCCCACCTAGCAAGTGGGAGCCAGTGAACTACACATCTTGTGAAAAGATTGACTATGTTATTTAGTATGAGCTTTCCAAATGCAAAGATAAGGACAACCATTTGGAAGAAAACAAGAGACAATATGACAGATAGTGAAGATCTCTGGTTGTCTTGCTTTGAAATTTATGCTTTCTTATGTCCCATTCTGTTTTGTTGTGTTTAATTTTACTCCCTCTTAAAATAAAATTTAAAAAATTAAAAAAAAGAAATCATGATGATATAGCTTTTTCTTTT
Source organism: Dolichotis patagonum (assembly GCA_004027295.1). Lineage (NCBI taxonomy): Eukaryota > Metazoa > Chordata > Mammalia > Rodentia > Caviidae > Dolichotis > Dolichotis patagonum. Next base: position 153,277 of record PVJX010001402.1, on the reverse strand, counting down.
GTCTAGTTTTAAGTCTCTTTTAATCAACAGATCCTTTTCTGTTTTTTTGACTTTTATTTGTTGAACCACTGAGTCATCATCCTGTAGAGGTTTCCACAGTCTGGCTTTTGCTGATGGCATGATGAATGTGTTGTTTAGCATGTTCCTCTATCCCCTGTACTTTCTGTTAATTGATAACTAGCAGCCATATCAGTAAATTCCAGTGGTCCAGGGTATTTTATATTACTTTATGTGAGGAGACATTTAATACTGTTTAAATATTGGTCAGTAAGGTCAGGTATGTTTAGCCCAACCCATTCACTCATTAGCTTTTCATTCAATGATTAGATTTTCACTGAATGATTCTAAGAACCATTACTGATTATGGCCTGGATTCATGATTTCACTTTCATTAGGGGGTGATAAAAATACTATAATTTTGTGAATTGTTTGCATTGACTCGCTGATCTTCTATAAAAAAAGCACTTTCTTATACCAGCTATTTGGTGATTCTGAAACATAGTTTATGGTAGACAGATAGATAAAAGTACTTGATTATTTTCTTTTTTTCAAACCAATTTTCAGAAAATAAATTAGCTCTCTAGTCATTTAGTTATCTCCAAAAATTATCTATGAGAGATTTTTTAAGTATCATTATGAACTTATAGATTGGAACTGAACTGATATGCTTTGATTTAATGCAGTTAAAATTTGTATGCTCAAAGTTCCCTGCCTTATATCAGAAACACATTGTGTCAGAGCTCCTCTTCTTTAAGGTCTCACTTTGGCTGTTAACACATTCTTTCTTTCTTTTTTATGTAATCCTGAATGCATTTTTAAGCTTTTTATTTTTTATTATCCTTACAATATGTAATAATTCTGCTCACTTCTTACTGGTCAAAATCGATCACATAACTCCTATCTAGCTGCAAGAGAGTCTGAGAAATGTAAAATTGGGAGATTCTGTGGAAGATGATGGAAGGAACAATATTGAAGGATAGTCAGAAATCCCCGCCAGGGCCACTTTATGTGCCTGAGTAATTCTTTTTTTTTTTTTTTTTAAATATGGAATGCTTCATGAATTTGCATGTCATTCTTGCACAGGGGCCATGCTAATCTTCTCTGTATCATTCCAATTTTAGTATATGTGCTGCCGAAGAGAGCACATGCCTGAGTAATTCTGTCAATATTCTCTTGAGTCTTAGAATTTGCTCATTAAATGATTTGAAAAACATTTTAGTTATACAAGAAAATATGCTCATTGTAAAACCAAAATTTTAGATGTATATAAAATATAATCTGAAAAAAATCTCTATCATTACCGTCTAACATTTCATTTCAGAGGCAAACACAGCTGACAGTTTGATGTATTTTCTTCTAGGCATTTTAGTATATTTTTATGAATACATATACACACACAACCCTCTACAAATGCATGTTTATGTATATATATTTTTTCAAATAAAGTTATACACTAAATTCATAATAATCTATTCTTCATAAAATAATTTGACTTTTCTCTTTATAATCTTTTGTACTGACATTTCGTGGCAATATATAGTATTAGTCCATGGCATAGGTAAATCTTTAAACATATTCTTCATTGATAGACTTTAAAGAAATTATGGTGATTTAAATTTGACTTTTGAGAGGAATATCTAAGCTGAATTGATTAGCTCTCAGCTCTATTTAGATCTGAGACAGAAAATCTGATAATGGATATACTTTGCGACTAATCATCATCTATGTTTCTAGAAGGGATCCGTATATTTGATTTAGTTGTATCTCAGGTTTCTCAGAGCAGGATCCAGTTAATAATGATCAAATTGCTCACATTTTAAAAAAACTTACTCCAAGCTGTCCAAGCTTCCATGCTATTTCTGGTCCTTTATATAGTTCTGGAAAAAAGCAAAGCAGGTTTCGTTAACCTCAAATTACAGATGAAACCACTGCCCAGTGTGGTAGAGCACACAGGGGATTGGTGACTACTGGTCAGCACAGACCTCAGAAAGACCCAGAGTGCCCTGGCCTTGTTCTCAGGGTTCACATGATGGTCCTGCTTACCGTGGGCTGCTCTTTCCCTGACACAATCAGACATGGCTTTTGTGCTTCTGAAGACAGTAATAGATATACTGTCATTATCTTTCGGTTCTCTAAGAAGAGTCCCGATTGGTTTAGAAGAAGGTGTTAGTCTGCGATGGTCTATCTGAGAATTTATGAATGGGATGAAGATCAACTAATCCAGACCCCTTAGGGTATTGTGGTACAGTGGGCCCAAATGGCTTGCCCAAATTTACACTGCACATCAGCAGCCCAACTGGGCCAGTGGCCTGTGTCTCTTGCTTATACTCTAGTTCTTTCTGCTGCATCTCACAGAGCCATTAAAAAGATCTGAAGGAGGGGTTTTCACTAGTGTCGGCATGCTCAGCAGACACCAAGGTCAAGGGGTAATCCAACAGTGCCTTGGGTAGGAGATGTGACACAAACTGGTGCATCTCCTAGACTGGAGGAGACCATAAAAGAGAGAGGTACCAGGCATGGTGGCAAACGCCTGTAATTCCAGCACATGTAAGGCTAAGACAGATGAATAATGAATTCAAGGTTATCCTGGGCAATAGTGAGAGCATGTCTCAAAATAAAAAGGGTTTGAGATATAGCTCTGTGGTAGTCCCTATGTCCCTATGTTAGGGATGCTAAAGGCCCTAGGTAAGAGAAAGAAAGAGAGAGAGAGAGAGATCTACTCTGTAAGAATCTCCACATACCTCTATTCAATCTCACACTCATGGTCTTACTTGGACATTGTCTATTTTTGCGGTGCGTTGAGGTTGTATGTGGATTCAGTTCTTGGAGACAGAACATCCTGGCTTGAGAGCAAAGTCCCAGGAATTATACAGACAGAGGTTCAAATTCCTTAGTACCTAATCCCTATGATATAGGGGGTCCTGGGGAAGTAGCAAGCCTCTTTATGTCTCAATGATCTCATCTCTAGAATGGGAGACTATAGAGTGCCATAGCTGAGCTGGGAATATTACGTGACAGAGCATAGGCAGAGACAAGAGGACGGAGCTTGGAATACCATGTGGGCTTCATGATGGGGGCTTTTATTAGCCACAAACATTTGCTGAAAACCTACAGGATGCAGGCTAAAAGTAGGTCACAGAAGTGAAGAAGATACAGCCTGACCGGGCAGAAACTCACAAGCTAGAGGGGAGGGACTGGCAGACAGAAACAGCTCTCCTTTTAGATGTTTTTAATTGAGAAGGCTTCTACTACGAAGGCTGGAGCTATCATATTCTACATGTGCCTCCTGCAACATACAAGAAAATACAGGGTTCCAGCCCAGCCATGAAATTCATCACCTTGCAAGCATCCTTAAGGACTAAGGAGATATGAGGAACAGGCAGAAACACTGACATGGTAAATTTGCAAGGAACGGACAGTTCTTCAAAGCCTCAGCCTATTAAAGTCTGTCTGGACTAGGCAAGCATTGCACACCACAACCTGTGTGGCCACGTTGGTCCTTTATGACGACCCTCCTGCTTGGGGCCACTCTTGGCTTTTGAATTCAGTAGGGAAGATTGACGTTATCAGTCTCCCATAATTAGGCCCACCTTCTACTCAATAAAAGAAAAAAAGACCCTCAAAGTCATCCTCAGACATAGGAATCTACTTTCCTTTGTAGAGCACATTTCTCTTTCTGTTGTCAGTTGTAAGATTCTCCCTAGCCAAAATGAGGGTGCCCTTTGGCTGCATTGCGTTCATTCTACATTTCATTCGGGTTTGGGGACGTGGGGCCTGGGACTGCAGGCTACCGTTGTATTCTCTAGGTGAGACCTGCTGGTTCTCAGATGGGAACCTAAGTTGTGCCTTTCCAGGTCTCCCTCCCGTTTCTGACCTCACAGTGTCAAATGTCCTCTCAGAGCCCGGCTGTGTCTGTCCACTTTCCCTATCTCTGAGGAGCAAGTTTCAGCAGGACTGGGCCGTCCTTTTCCCACTGGGGGCTCCCTTAGAGAGAAAGACCAGTTATCTTATGCATAGACCCCCAGTAAGCACCCGCTTACATGATGTGGCAAGAGCTATCATTACAGAAACCACATTTTCTAAACCTGTTATCAAAATTTCAAAGCTAATATGGTCTTGGAAAAGAGAGGAGACTTTGTGCAACAGCCCTGCCAGGGAGAAGAGGGACATGTTGGGGCGAATGCAGGGATCAGACCCTGAACTTCAGGAAAAAAGGGAAGAGTAGTTTGCTCTGAGAAAAGCTAAAAACAGTAAAAGAAGACTACCTAATCAAAATAGATTCTTAAGAGTGCATGCATATAAACGGGCTGGTTAGGGTGTCTGAGCGGTCCTGAGCACCTCTGGGATCCCACAGAATTGCTGCTTGGGAGAACTGATTTTCTCATAACCAGGCTTTGCTCTCCTAAGTAAGACAATTACCACCTACTGAGGGCTTTATGTTAGGTGCTCTGCTAAGTGTTCCACATGTCCTGTATCACTAAACTTCAGATACTGAGATGTCAAAATGTTTTATCTATCATTAGTCTGTCCATCCGTCCATCCATCCATCCATCCATCTGTCTGTCTGGCTATCCTTTCAGCCATCCAATAAACAGTTACTGATAAAGTATTAGATCTCTTGGAAGACTATGATTAGACATTGATCTTCTTCCTCTTACTGCGCATATAAGAGGCCCCCATATAAACAAATAGCCCCAGGAGTCTGATAGTATAATGTGGAACTGATTTTTCTAGAAATCTGCCAAAGGTCCACCATTCCAGCCACACCTCCCACCTTGTGAGTTAGAAATTAAAGCCCATTCATTAATCCCATCTTAAAGTTCCAAACAGCGCTCTGCTTCAAGTGGTAATAAATATTTCATGCCCAATTGTGCTGCGTTCCTTGCTGTGTTTATTAAATGGAGTTTCTCATAATTCCAGTTATTCATTTTAATAGGTCAGGCCTTGGCTGTGATTTAAACAGACCGCTGAGGAAACAGCCGTGGTTAAACATTGTAACAATATGGATTATTAATTTAATTGGCCGGCTATTACTTGTTTGGACTCTGAGCTAACACATTTAGTTCAGTCTCTGGTGGCCCATAAACCGCAAAGGTCGTGACTTTAACATTGAGAAGAAGGGGAAAAAGGAATTGAGGTTGAGATTAGGAGGAAAACTTGCAGCACTGCGCCGGGAAGTCGGTGTGGGGAGCGGCGGGCTTGCTGGAGGCAGTGCAGGGCAGAGGGGATTCGTTTGTGGGCTCCTCATTAAAGCTGCAGCAACCACTGCCTGGGTTGGCGCCTTCCAGGGGCTAGCATCTCACTTGGATTTCAGAGAGCACCAAACCCTTAGTCGTGGTGATAGAGTGCCCCTCCCAGTAAGGCCTCCCTTCCTTCTGGATGCCCAAGCCACACCAGGCTTGTGCCCTGGAAGGAGCCCGGCTTCCTGCGCAGCCCTTTTCCAGCCGCCCCAGACTGGCAGCTGTGTCCCTGATCCTTTCCAGTGTAAAAGGCTCTGGGCCCTTTCCAGATGCCAGCCATGTTTGCAGGGGTCCCCAGGACCCCGAGATCTGGATGTAGTGACTCAGACCTGCACTCCATGATCTGAGGGGCTCCTCAGCTCGCACCTGAGGGCCTGCAGGTTTCTAGGCGAGCCGTCCTTGTCTGGCCCAGGTTTCTGCTTCCGCTGAACCGTTTTCACTTACAGATGGATTTACAGTCCTCCTGGGTTGACCCGATTATGCAACCCAGCCCCCTCCTTGATGCTAGGTTAAGTCCCACTCATTTTAGGCATTTTTGCTGGAGACTGGACTGAGGGTTTTGCAGGGAGCTGCAGAGTTGTATCATGGCAGATCCAGTCTCAAAAGGACACTCATCCTCACTGAAGGCCTTCCCGGAGTCCCCGGGCTGGGCTTGCCCCAAGTGTCCTATATCAGGGATTCTCCAGTTCTGAGCTGTCTGCTGACTTTCCCCTCCTTTCCACCTCTTTCTCCTCCAGGACAGCTGCTGTTACTTGGGGTCCACCAACCTCCAAGATGCTCTGTGGGCTCTGGGAACTTGGGTAGGAGGAAATTCTACCTTGTTTTTGGTAGTCTCTAGCTGGATTTCGGTGTTTCCTTTGTAAGTGCAGGAAACAAACCCTAGGATGTCAGCTGTCCCTGTGACTTTGTCCCTGTGAGAATTCAAGTTAGCTTTGTATTGTATTGCAGTTACTTCAGGTCTTGAAATGTCACATAGCTCTGCTTTGACGCTGTGCGAGACTTGTCCTGAGATCCGTTCTTGTCTATAGATACTTGCCAGACCCAACTTTCCAATCCTGGAGAAACTCAGCACTTTGGAGTTCAGCCATCAAATAGTGAAAGGATGAATTTCCATCACTGAGGGTCAGTGCTCAAAACCTTAGAGAATTCAGGTGTCCCTGTAAAACAAACTGGTGGTTTTTACAATACATTTGTAGTAATTTATTGGTGAGTCTGGATTCTCAACCCTTGAAACCATGAGAATTAAAAGCGAAATCAGTGAAGTATGCAACATGACGTGTGCTGCTCTGTCTGAGATAAGGATGTTACATTGGCCGTGACTGAATCAAGACGCAACATTTATATGGATATGTCTTTAAGCAAATGTAAGTTAGATTAAGGTTGCCTATCTTTCGTTTAATGTTATTTAAAAAAATTTATTAGTTTATGTGTTTAGTACCTAATGGTTACATTCCTTGTGTGGAGTTGGTACATGGATATGACACATCTTTTATCTTTTAATTTTTTAAATTTTAAAGGAATAAAAGAACAGTAAAGTGAAACAAAACAAAATAGTGATGGGACAGTAGCTAATCCATGATTTTTACTATATTGCATAACCTTATCCTTTAATTAGCTGCTCAGGCTACCAGCCTGAGGCTTGCAAAGTCAATCAAACAACTTAAACAGCAGGTTGCCTCGTGTCCTCGGCTTAGGAGGGGTGAGGTGGGGGGTTGTGTGGGTGGTGGCAGGGAGGCAGGAGGTGGAGGCAGCTTTCTTGCTAGTTCTCCCTGGCCTAGAGGTCCTCCCTGGCACATAGGGAGGCCACATGGTTCCCTGCTTCTTCTCCCCACCCAGCGCACGGGTTGTGGGGACTGCCTTCCTTCCTCCCTGCTACTCCCTGGTCCGTAGAGCCTCCACCAGTGCATGGGGCTGGGGTGGGGCTGGGGCTACGTGGCTTCCTTGCTTTTTCTCCTCTGCTGGTGCACAGGGTCTGGGGACTGCATAGCTTTCTTGCTGTTTCTCTGCTGCCCGCAGGGCCTCCACCCGAACATAACACATCTTAATTCCTTTTCTCATCTCCTTCTCCTTTTCCTGCCTCCCCCTACCTCCATTTGTTTTTGTTTTATTTTGTTTGTTTGTTTGTTTTACAGATGAGATCTTGCTGTGTACTTCAGGCTGGCCTTAAATTTGCATCTTTTCTCCTGCCCCAGCTTCCTGAGTGCAGGGATACAGGTATGCACCACCACACCTGGTGGTCTCTCCAACTCTTGATTCCTTCCAATTTCAGAAAGATCTATCTCCCTGCTGCTTCTTGTTTTTCATTTTGCTCTTTATCTATAATTTGGGTTTCTCATATCGGAGAAACCATGCAATATGTAACTTGTGTGTCTGATTTACTTCATTTAACACTGTATTCTCAAGGTGCATCCATTTTCCTACAAATGACTCAAGTGTATTTTTCTTTATGGTAGTGTAATGCTCTATTGTGTATAAATTTAAATGTATTGACTAGTACCCTGTGTTTAGAAAGTAGCATGTAAATCACTCTACTTTGATGAGTATTCTAATATATAATTGACCTTTTAAAATCCAGTATATTTTGTTTTATCCATTAAAAAATGTTAATCTGAGAAAGAGTTCCTGGTTTTCCCTAGGGGACCAATTAGGTCACTCAGAGCAATCCAGCTGACCTTGACATTGCCAAGCCATGGACTTTCTCTAAGGAGGGTTCAGCTCTCTTCTCTCAGTGGTCACTGCCACTGACCTTGTTCTGAGTCCTTACCATTATTGGTCCCCTTGGCTGGCAAAAAGAAAGTGGGGAAAATGACAGTGGGGGCCTTTGTTCTTCATATTTGGAAGCATCAGGCCAGTCATTTGTAGCAGCAAGAAATGGTCATGTTCGCCAGAGAGACAAGAAGTAGAAGAGCAGACCTCCAATTTGAGCTTCCTGCCTCACAACCCGACGTCTATTGTAGTTCTTACTGTCAAAGTGAGGAGAGCGCCATTGGCTGACCTGACCCCAAGTCATGGCACAGGATGAAACGTGGGCCTGGTAAGAAGACTCTAGCATTACATCTGATGTGCAGCCAGGGCCTACCACACTGTCCCACTGACCACTTCGTTGACTCAGTGAGCAACGAAAGGAAGAAAGGGTACACTGAAGGATATGATATTGATTTTATTTGTCAACTCGCCTGGGCTAAGGGATGCTCGGGTAGCTGTAAAACATTTCTGCTGTGTCTTGGAGGGCTCTTCTGGAAGCCATGAGTGACTGAATTGGCAGACTGACTGAAGAAGGTGTAGGCGTCACCTACAGATAGCCCAGAGGGACCAGAAGGTGGAAGGAAGGTGAACATACTCTCTGGGCCGCAGCTGGGCATCTGTCTTTTCCTGCTCTCGATATTGGTGCCCCTGATCGAAACTTCGGGCTCAGACCAAGCTTATTCTGTTGGTTTCTCTGGTCCTCAGACCTCTGAACTTGGATTTTAGACTTGGCCTGAATTAAGCACTGATTTACTAGGTTCTCTGGTTTACAAGGTGGCAGATCACGGAACATTATGGTTTTCATAATTGTGTGAACCAATTCCCATTGCCTCAGTCTATCTCTCTAATATAGATTTGTTTCTTTATATATATATATATATATATATATATATATATATATATTCAACACATAATGATGTTTTCAATGATGAAATGGTAGACTGCATATACAAGTGTGACAGTGGTTAGTGACACTGTACCATCTGGTGTCTCTGTAACCGTTTCAGTTTTTAACATATACTCTGAGGTTTGCACAATGATGAACTCGTGTAATGATGTATTTCTCAGAATATCACCCCATCATTAAGTGATACGTGATTGTGTACACACACACACACACACACACACATATCTTACTGACTCTGTTTTGCTGGAGCACCTCGACTAATACAAAGGATTTATACAAATTTCTAAGCAAAGGTAGCAATTGGGAGGGATGTGTCTGCATGTAGCATTATCCTTAAGAATTCAGGGACCCAGTCCTGTCCCTTACAGTGAGTATGTATGGGTGAAATTAGATTACAACAAATACCACAAATACCCCAGAGAAGAAAACAAGTCACAAAAGAGATGCACATTTTTCTCTTTGGCCCCGACAGAAACCCCACACAATTCTACAGCGCACAGGCCTTTTACACCCCGCATTTGCCTGCCCCAGCGGGCTGCTTGCTGGCTCCCTCACTCCTACCCACTGTGTGCTGTTCCCAAACCCTGCAGTAGTCAGTCCTCACTGGGGTTGGAGGAGGAGGGGGAGGAGGTGGAGGAGGAGGAGGAGAACAGGCGAAATTTTATCTGGAAAAACTAAGTGCCGGTGGCTTTCCTAAGGACACAGATTCCAAAGCAAATCCTGGGAAGATGTGATTTCAGCCTCCAATGAGAGAGATGGAAGAGTTTGCCTTCTTTTCTCTGAGACCCCTGTCTATACCTTGCTAAGTGGTGGGCTCTACAGAGTGAGATTTGGTCTCTGGGAAAACCAAGCTTGTCAACTGCTTTTTTGAGACCGTTTACTTCTAGGCATTCTTCCAAGAAAGAGCTGGTCAAACCATTCCTAAATTCATGGTTCTCCATATTGTCCCTTTAAAGTGGTGTGACCGTGTAAATCCACGTACTCCCAGAAGGCATGGTGGTTGTGTGAACAAGTCAGAGTAGAGAACCACTGAATTCCTGCTGTGTTCCAGGCAGAGCTGAGGGTACAAAAATGAATAAGTAATACACTTGGGTTGCAAAGGGATACCTGGGTGGGCCAAAGAACTAGGCAATCTCAGCCCAAGCTCTGTCAGAGGAGGTGTCTAAATCTGTGGGCCACCATTTTGTGTGGCCTGTTACTCAATGTCTCTTGGATAGTTATCTCTACTTCTTATGGGGTGGACTGTTGGCATGACCATGCCCATCCAACCAGTAACAAGCTTCAGAAACACTCTGAGCTTGGACATGTCCAGGTGTTTATTTGGTTTTTCCTAGTTCTTGTTTTCTAATTGGTTTCAGATATGACTACCCAATAGAGGCCCCAAATAAATAAAACAGATCATAAAATATGACCAAGCAAAATGGGCATGAGTAATCCCAGAGTGCATGGAAATGCACTTCCAGAAAGGCTCATAAATAATGAGGTGGAAACAGTAGTCTATTTTCTTTTTAATGGAAAGCCAATTAGGAACCCTCTCTGGACTGGCGGGAAGGAGCCAGGTTCCTTTGTTCTGTGATGAGGAGGTGAGGGTGGAGTGGGGGAGGGGGAGCCACTACACTTGCCAGAATAGGGCAGAGAAAAACACTGTGGTCACTGGGTCTGCAGAAAGTGATGAAAGAGGAAGTCCTGGCCTTCCTATTCCATCTGAGCTTCTCTAACTCCTTTCCGTTTTGTACAGGAACCCAAGCTCTCTTGGTCCAATGAACTAGCAGTATATTTGGAGGCCCATAGCAGTCTGGAGACTGCTTGAGAACTCACAAAATTCTCTCGTATGGGCCTCCCTCAAGGCAGCCCGAGGAGCGCCCAGCGGATCTCCCACTGGCACCCAAAGGAGACTTTTCCTCCTCCACGCTCCTGAATTGCTCTCCTTCTACGCTCTTCCTTCTCTGAGCTGGTGATGTCCCTTATGGGGCTTCCATGCAGAACACTATTGATATCTTGTCCCACTGAGGCACAGAAGGCCAATGCCTGCCACTGTAGTAGGAGGGAATTGAAAAAGAGAAATGTGACTTTCCAGAGTCACTCAGCTGCAGAATGGCAGCAGTGGAAATCAGTTCCCTTCATTCTCCATGATCCCCAGGTGGCTGGTGCTTAGCTGGTGACTGTAAGTGGGGTAATGGTGGCCTCCCCTCAGCACTATTCGCTTGGTGGTTAGCGGTACAGACTTTGGAGTTGGGGAGATCTCGGTGAAATTATTGACTCCATAGCTTAAAAGCTGTGTGATCTTGGTCAGATTTCTTAATTGCTCTAAGCCTGTGTCTACAATTGTAAAATAGTGATAATGAACTTAGTTCTGTCCTGGCAAACACCAATAAATAACAGAGGTAACACTCATAGTTATGATTATGACCAGCCAGGCCTTTAGCATAGCTATGGGCTCCCACAGAACCCACCAAGGATCCAGGAAGATCCCTGCTTTGTTCCCATTCTCTCAGCAAGGCCAGTGCTTCTGTGAGATGTAGCTCAAGGTAGTTTTAGGACTCAGGGAGGCAGCTCGGTAGGTGCAGCCACACTCAGCTCCAGGCTCCTGCTGGCCAGCGTGGACAACCAGGTAGCCCCGAGATGAAGATCTCAGTCGAAACTTCCTGGAGGACTGGGGGGACTTCTGTGCTCCCCGATAAAAATTGAGTCATCAGGGGAAAGGAAACGGGGTCCCCTTGCAGCCAAGGCTGTCTTGCATGTTCTTCAGAGTTGCGTTTTTATGAAGAGAGGAATCCTCTGAGTAGCTCTGCTGTAGGACCTAAGGCCCGGGCTTTTGGCAAATGGCCCCAGCTGGAAATTCTGTTCTTCCTCTTCAGGGTGAGTTTTTGGGAAATTTCTTAGAAATTTTTCTTCTCCTCCTCCACTGCAGGGGGCAAACTACCGCTCATCCTTCTGTGAAGCGCCCAAGGATTTCCTTGAAAAGCAGAGAGGTCTAGAGTGTGGTGAGGTCTTAGGAGACGTGACCTTTGATGTTTGCTACCGGCCATCTGTGGAAAGTGGATGTGTTCTACCGCCGTTGCAGGTCACTAGCTTGGCAGTGCAAGGAAGGACGGAATATTTGTGAAATACATAAGGGGATTAACAACATTGCCCCTCTTTCCTTAAGGGTTGCCCTGGTTTCTTCATTACACAGATGTGGAACCTAGGGCTCCAAGAGGTTATGTAACACATTCGCTATCACACCCTGCATCTCCTGGAGTTTGATGATTGCAAGCAACAGAGACTCCTTTGCAAAGATCCAAGAAAAAGCCAACAGGGACAAGGACGTGGTCAGTGTGGAGTTTATAGAGATGGGAGGAGCTCATAGACAAGCACGCTGGGGATTATAGCAAGACAAATGAGCTTTAACTCACCATCCCACTCAACATTTACCCTCTGGGAAGAAAGACTGGATGGGTTTGGCTGGGTTACGTGGTCATACTTTGGGCAAGGAGGACATATAGCACTGAAAGGCAGTCCTGTCCATGGGCTGGGGTTGTGGCTCAGCGGTAGAGCATGTGCCTAACACACATAAGGCCCTTGGTTTGATTCTCTGTAAACACACACACACAAGCACATGTTACACACACATGCATGTGAATTACAATAGTCCTACCCAGACTGAATGCAGTGGGGAAGGATAATCCCTAGAGAAGAACTGGGGTACTGTCACCAAAAGCAGGGGTGAGGGGCATACGCTACTAAGCTGGTAAATACAACTGTCATTACTTATAGTAGGCCAGCGACTTGGCTGGATTCAAACCAGGCCAGTGACCCTTGTGCCTGCCATTGTGCCACACGCTGGCCCTCCACTGCCAGGATCCCTAAGTTCTCTATCCAGACCTGCGGCTTCCCCTTCAGAGGGCCCCTTGATGCCGGAGCTGGTTGGGAAGGGCTCATGCCCTGCTGGAGAGGAAATCTCTGAAGAGGGCAGAGGAAGGGGAAGTGAAAGAGATAGAGTCAATTTAAGAGCAAGAGAGTGCCATGGAGAAGTGGGGAGAAGCTGTGGCTTTTTCAACGTGGGAAAGTGACAGATTACTAGGGAGTTTTGTGGGGGGGGGAGAGATAGAGACCAAATGTAGGGAGGAATTAGAGATGCAGGACCTGCTGGAATGATCTTAACCAACCAACAAACTAAAAAACCCAAGTGGTTAGGGATAGAGCTTGTCTAGTATATGAAGGTCCTGGGTTTAACCCCCTGCAAGGAAAAATTAAAAAATAAAAAAGAAAACTGTCAGGGTAGACTTTAGTGCTTAAAAGTATTTGAGATGTTTTAGATTATAAAACGTTTAATCAAGGAAAGGGTTAAACTAGCAATTGTGGGTTTAACGAAATGTAGACAGGGATAATATATAACTAAAAACCTGTATTTGGGAAGTTTTAAATTTAGCTGAGAGTTTCCCGGCAGCTAAGGCAAAAAGGCAAACATGATAGGTTATACAGTTTTCACGGTCTCGTGAAAGGAAGTGAATCTGCAAGACCGAAAACGCAATTTTTCTCCTGTTATTTTTATTTTTTTTCTCCTGTTATTTAAAAAAAAAAAAACAAGAAAAGAAAATTCTGTGACACATTAGCCAGTAGAAAGATTTTCCACTCTAATTCTACTGAGCATGAGAAACCTGATTTCTAAGACCCTTCCTTATCATGTGAACCGTGGTGGAAAGGAACGTGTCTCCTGCCAAGTGCCCTTTCAGGGCAGCAGAGCTGCAGGTGAAAGGCCTCTCCCGGACTTTGCCTCTGTACACCCTTGTCAAGCGGCGTGAGGCATCTCCAGAGCCCGATCGCCCTCCCTCCCTCCCTCCTCTCGGATGGGCTTCCAGCTGGGTCGGCACAGTGCGGGGTGCTGGAGGGGGAGGGGCGGGGCATGGCTCTGTTCCTGCTGCCTCGGCAGCGGCTCAGGCAGCGGCTTATTTCCTCCATGCCTCTGGCTCTTTTGGTTAGACCTTTGTGGGTTTCTGGCTCACTCTGGTAGCCCCAACTCTTTCCTGTGTCTTTCCAGTCGAGGGTGCTGGTGGCTTCTGCATCCCCCATCATTTCATTAGTTATAGTATAGGTGACTCGGTGACCTGTTTGCCCCTCTGCACTCTCACTCCTGAAAATCCAATTCCTGTGGTCCGGTCTCTGTGTCTTCAGTGCCCAGTGGCTTGGGTCACCTGGGTGGACTCTTCTCAGTACTCTCCCTGGCTAGTCAGCCTTGCCCACAGCACCCCAAGAGTGGCACCCTCCCTTCCCAATCCGAGCAGCCCTCTTTGTCTCCAAGGCAGGGCCGCCTGAAAGGAACTTCTGCAGGTGTGCCCTGCCAGAACCTGGGTCACAGGTGGCATAGGCAGAGGCTTGTCATTTATCACCACTGCCGCAGACTCACTGAATCAAGGACACTGTCTAGTTAGAAGAGTAGCTGCGTTTACTCAGTTGGCTGTGATTTTAGTACTGAGCATGATCTCATGTCAAGGGGGACCGAGCAAAGAAGCGACTGTGGCCAAGCCTCCAGGAACATGGTATGGTTCTACTGACCACCCTGGGGTTCTGGAATTGATGGGGGGCCGTTTCTCCTGAGTGCTGCTCCCACCTAAATTCTTGAATAAACAATGAATTATTTTGTCTGCTGAAGTTTCTGTTTGCAAACGCAGTTATTCATCTCAAAGCCGTTCTTCTGCTGAGCGCGGAGGGCGCAGGAAACAGGCCCCGTGCTGGGGCGGGGGGGGGAGCTCCACACCAGGCAGGAGGAAGGCGCGCGTGACTCACCAGGATGCGAGAACGTGCTCAGGGAAGGTGAAGGCCTGTTTGAATCCATTGCTATTTCTCTGCAAAGGGCCAGAAACAGGGCAGATCCAGGCTTCACAGGGCAGGAAACAGTGCTGGCTTCCCGGGCAATGACGAGAGCTGGGCCCTGCCCCTGCGCTTGGTGTTTCATTGTTGCCATCTTGAAATTCCTAATTGTTTTTTTACACTAGGACCCCAATTTTTATTTGTGCTTGGCGGCTCAAAGTGTGAATGAAACATGTATCATTTGAGAATCCTATGTTATAAAAACACACACACACAAAACCATAGGAACAAAGTTAGATAGGGAGCTTTAGAAGTGGTACCTAACCAAATAAAGTGCCCAGCAGAAACTAGGCCTCACTGACCTCCATAGTGGTCTTCAAACTGGCCAGGGAGTCCCAGGAGTGGAGTGGTTGGGAGTTTATCTAGGGGACCCGTCTCTGCTCCCCCTCACCTCTGATCCTTGCTTAACAAGCGTAGCTCCACTTTGTCCTGAATTAGGACCTGAGCTTAAAGCTTCTTTTTAACAAGGGTCCCATGACTCACAGTTTGAAAACCACTAGTTAGACAAACCGCACCACACCAGGCTTTTTGTTGTAGGGAATTGTCTTATTTCAGAGGGCCCCAGGTGACCTGCTGACCTAGGGTGTCTCCAAAGCCAGGTAATAATGGGCCGTGCTCTAATCTAAGGAGACTCCACTGTATTTGCAGAGAGCTTTGAAATGTTCTGGGAAAAAAGCTGATCAGATGTACCAGGTATTATATTCACAGAGAGCAAAACCCTCCCAACTCTTTATAAAATGGATTAAGCCAGTTTCTAAGGGCTGCAGGTCTGTGTGATCTTAATCCCACTCCTTACTCCTGATTCACCACCTTCCTCTTTGTTTCCGGGATGTGCACCTTCCCGAGGGACTCCCCCTTCTCCCTTGGGAAGAACTAAGGGGCGCCTTCATCCTCGAGCCAACCTCACCAGCGCTTCCATTTTTCTGCGGACACATTTCACATTCATAGGCTCTGATCCGATGGAGGGAAATTGGAACAAGATATGGTAATTATGCCATTGTGCATTCAGAGACTCAGACTGGAGCGGCAGATGGGAAAAGTTGTGGATCACAACCCCGTGCAATATTTGACAGAGTATCAGTCAAATATAGTTCACCCAGATCCGTGTTCCTGTCAGCCAGTCTTAGCTAAAGTTAATTTAAAGTGACAGGAGCAACCTCAGTTCTTTGCAAAAGGGTAATGCTACCTTTGTGCTGCCCCTTCGATGGTCACCCAGACAGAGACCTCCAGGTCAGAGTGGATTTTGAAGGATTGGAGAGGCCTCAGGTAGGCAAGGTGCTCCGGAGGGTCTTCGGCCTCACTCGGGTATCCATGGGCACCTGCTCCCAAGAGAACCAACTCTCAGCATGATGTGGGTACAGAGGACTTCACCCAACTTTTTTTTTTTTTTCACATGAGAGGACATCATAGAAGATTCCCAGCAGGTAGAGGGCCCGAGCCAGCCCTGCCACCACATGTAGCGTTAGTTGGGTTGTTTCCTGTTTGATCTCTCTTGGTTCTTTCTATCTTGCTACTCCATGTACGGACTCACAGAAAACCACAACCTTTGGGACTGGTCCATTCCACCAGCACTGGTGGCTTCTGAGGTTGCTCCATGGGGATGTTACTGATGGAAGAGAGGATTCCGGAGCAAGAGTTCAACTCCATCCCTTATCGCATTGGCTTGCCTGTCCTTGGGAATTGCATGTGGAAAGTCGGCTTTGTTCATCCACCTTTGTGTGGGGGTAGACACACCTGAAAACCTGACCTGTCAACCATTAAAGATAAGGAACCCTAACCCTGCCTTTTCAGGGGCTAATAAACGTTTTAGCCACTGAAACTCATTTCATTGATCACCTTCTTCCAGAAGCCTTTATACACATCGGTGAAACTGCCATTTACTCTCAGGGCAGGCTCTGGAGTCTCTGTACACTTTTGTTTTTGTACCTACCACATGGGCATTGTAATCATTTTTTTTTTTTTTTTTGGTCTAGAATTTCTTTTTCTAACAAAATTGAATTGAACATTTGAGTTGCTTATTGAATAAATAGCTCAGGTGACCTTATCTACAGACCATAGATGATTTCCTGTAATTGTTACAATCCTTTCCTCCAGTGTATAGTACCAAGGATGGACACCTCTCTCGCTTGTCCTTTGTTTCTCATGAGATTCCCTGTACTCTGGAAGTACTCTGGAAGATCCCTCCAGGATCTGGCCAGGACCGTTTGTATGAACACCTTCTCCTTTCACAGAGGCTTCTGGAGCTTGTCTCTGTTCTTGACTTTCCTTCCCACTGATTAGCTGGCATCCTTGAGACACAACAAAGAGAAGCGTGAAATGATGATCTTCAAAAGGAAAATGGTCGCAGTCTCCTCCTTTTTCTCCCCAGGAAGTTCCTGAATTCTTGTGCAAATGTACCTTCTTAGACCTCAGCCGCAGCTCTGTGTGCCAAGAGAAGTGGAGAAAGGAAACCTTTGAGGGGCCATACAATGACCAGTGTCCTTGCCGGCCAGTGAGTGGCTGCTTGACTTGTGTGTGCCCTTTGGGTGACGCTTTCCTGAATGTAAGTCCTGCCCCAAGAGGGCTCACTGCATTCATCTGCAGTCATCCGGACAGCTGGGGAAATCCTGGACTCCTCCAGATGCTCATCTAAGATGAATGAGTAGGGTCTCTGACTTCACGGAGCTGCCACTTTGACCAGATGGAGGCACCCATTCTTTCTGGTTGTCCTTGCCACTGATTTGGCAATGTCGAGGTCTTCTGCTTCTGGGAACGGACCGGGTATGGAAAGATTGTTCGGCCTGCACAGTTTCTGGATGAATAGCTGTGTCATCATGGCAACCACAACATCAGGGCATCTCCAGGAACTGACAGCAGAGGATGGCTTTGTGTGTCCAGGGTTTGGCCAACTGTCCTTGCCCAACCCTTAAGGGTTCCAGCTCCAAGGGTTCTTGATGGAAGGAGGAGACGGAAGATCAATGGAGACCTTGTCTTGGGCTCACAAATGGCTAATTAATTAATTATACTACATAAGAACTGGTTGGGCAGGTGCTCCCAGTACTGTTAAGAAACTACTGAGAGCTGACGCGGGAGGGATGGCAGGGCAGGGCCAAGAGGTCAAGAAGAGGAGGGAGCAAAAGTCAAGTCCTCTCTTCTCAGGTTGATGATGTGTATGTACAAGATTGTTTCAGTAACCTACTGTACAGAAACTACCCCCAAACTGTGGTCATCCACAATTTGTTTTTCTTATGACTCAGCCTGCTGGTCTGGGCTCAGCTGGAATTTCTTCTATGTTCTCTGGTGTCGGTGGGGACATCAACATGGCTCCATTTCTCAGCTGGGAGATGTGTGTGTCCAGTAGCCAGGCTTAGTGGCCAGTGCCCAGAAGATTCTAGGAAAGTGTTTAACAGCAGAATGAGTAACCGAGCACCCACAGAAGCCTGCGATCTGTAGGCAGCTGCAGCTGGTGGGAGGATCCTCAGGAGAAGTAGGAAAGAATGTTCCCTGAGGACATCACAGTGAGGTCTGGGACGCGCAGTAGCACACTCTGGGGCTTTGCAGATGGAGGTCCGGGGACAGGGACAGAGATCCAGTGTCCTCATGGTCTTGTGTAACAAAGGGAGATATTCCTCATTCCTGGCTGGAAAAAACGAACTTGGTTCCCATTCTTGCTTGCTGCGCTTGTTGGACTTTTGAAAGGGTAGAAGAGATGGCATAGAAGAGAACTGAGAAAGTGAGGTGTTAGAGAGGAACTTTGGAGTAGGAAGGCAAATCCTAGGACATCCAGTGTGTTTCCAGCACCTGAGGCTGCATGGGGGAAGGGCACGGGGTGGCCAGGGATGCTGTCAGCTCTCCGGAGTGTCAGGAGGGCTGGAGGCTCTCCAGCTACTGAGAGGGATTCCACACAATAGTGAAGAATCTGCAAAGGGAGGACAGACCCCCCTCGGCTGCAGGACACGGTAAAGTAGGAGGAGCAGAGGCCGTTTGAAGCAGGTAAATTCTATCAACCATTCATCTTAATTCAGTGGTTCCTGGCAGCAGCATGGTCCCCCCACCCCTGTAATGGTAGTCGTATTAGTTACCTACTGTTCTGGTAACAGGTCCCCACAGACCTAGTGGCTTAGTATGGACTTACTCCCTTCCCGTTCTGATGATCACAAGTCTAGATCATAGATCCATAGCTGCATTTGTTCTGCAGGTTTTGGGGAGCATCTGCTTCCCTACCCTTCTGGGTTGCAGATGCTGCCTGCTTCCCTGACTTGCGGGCCCTCTTCGCGTCGCTCTGACTTCTCACTTCCGTAATTGCATCTCCTGTCTCTGACTCTGACCCCCACCTTCCTTTTCTAAGGACCGTTGTGATTACACTGGGCTCACCCCGATAATCCAGGATGGCCTCCCACCTCAAGATCTTTTATTTAATCACACGTGTAGACTCCCTCTTGCTGTAAGGTAACATATTCACTGGTTTCAGGGATTTGGATGTAGAGCAGGGCACCCTAGAGAAATCGGTGTCAGCCCAAGACCTTGGACATTGCTTCTCTCTGGAGCTCTTTGCCTGTCAGATGAAAGAGCAGGACAATACTGCACAGTTTTGTCAGTTTTAATAGCACAGGACCTAGCCTTCTTGAACATTTGTATATGCAGAACTGAGAGTATGTTTCTGGTTTTCAAGTATAAAATTATAAGGCCTAACCTGCCTGCCTTGTGCGACATCAGTTACTGCCCCACCTCTCATCACCAGCGCCCTGCTGGGGAAGCCATGTGTGCAGAGGAAATCCTAGAGAACAGGTAACGGACTCAAGCCTCAATGCCTAGGGGAAGACCCTGAAGGAAAACGAGATGGAGTAAAGTCTCCTGCCTGATGGAAACTCCCATCAGGCCAGGCTCTGCCTGGAACCCTCTCCTCTTCTCCAGAGAGGACACTAGGCTCCACTTCTGGCCCCTGGGAATGGCTCCACCCGTGAACCTGGGCCCATCCTGTGGGACCTGGCCCGGACTCTCCTCCAACCCAGCCCTCAGCAGCCTGAGACAAAGCTGCATGTCCCAGCAGCTCCCAGGGAGGCGGCGCTGAGGCACATGGTGCTTCTGGAAGCTCTGCTCCAGACCCAGGGGTTAGCGAAGTCCCTGCGGGCTCTCCATGGTGGGGAACTCTAGAGTGAGATAACTGGCGAGACAGGTGGGTGTGCCAGTCACAAACTGTCCTTTCCTGTTGCCTGTGTCTATCTGCACCAGCCAATGGGAGAAGGCGCCATACTCAGGCTTCTGCTGATTGGCAGGCGACTGCACAGGCTCCATCAGGGCCTGGCCAGGTCCTCAGCAGGCCAGTCTTGGCCTCGCTAGTGTTGGCTGCCACCGGGAAAAGGCCCTGGGGTGTGGGCAAGGACCCATCTACTTCCTCCTGCGGCCAGCCCTGTGGCCCCGGAGGATCCCACAGAGCAGCCGTGTAAGGGTGGACTCTGGCCTCGTGCATTTAAATGCCCTCCAGGGCTCTCGTGAATCTGTTCCTTTCCCCTCGGGTAGGGAATAATGAAAGCAAAATTGTCACTTTCCTGAATGGACATATTTTATGCTGACTCAGAGTTTCTAGATCTAGTATTAATAGGAACCAAGTGACACTTAGGAAGAGGAAGAGAAAGGTTTGGATTTCCTCAGATGGAACTCCAAAGTACATTTTGAGCAGAAAAATCTATTTGAATGGTTCCTCCTGCTGAGAAAAAAAAAAGCAGCAATAAAAACCAAAGTCATTGCAAAGTCATTAAAAGCAGCTCAAAGCAGCATGTTCCCATTTCTGAAAATGTGCCACACAGTCAGGGCGAGGGGAAAGTGTGAATATCTCTTACCCCTGAGACGTCGCGTTCTAAACTTTCTGTGGGTCGGTGTATTTCTCAGTTATAAAGTAAAAAGCATAAGAGCTTTGGAAAACAGGAGATTTACCGCCTGACTTCCTTACTGTCTTCTCTGTGTGGCCTAACAGCGTCTCATAGGAATAAGAACCAGGCTTCAAGTTTGATGTTGGAGCCCAGTTTGGAAATAAGGATGGAGCCTTTGCAACTCATCACCTTGCAAAAGGCAGGATGGATGGAGAAAGGAGGAAAGGAGGTAGGGAGAGAGAGGAAGCACTGGTATTTCCAGAGGAGGGCAGAGCAGCGGCAGCAGGAATGCTATATCTGAAATGTTCTCTCTCTCTCTCTCTCCCTCTCTCCCTCTCTCTCTCCCTCTTTTCTTCCTCCTTTCCTTCTTCTCTCTCCCTTCCTCCCATGGTGCTAGGGACTGAACTCAGCAACCCACTATGCCGCATTCCCAGCTCAAGGACTTTTCTTTATCCAGACATTCTCAAGATTTTGTTTATTTATATACGCTCCTTGACCTATAATGGTGTTGCATCAGATAGGCCTGTTTGTAAGTTGAAACTATAAGTTGAAAATCATTTAGCACACCTAATCTACCAAATATCCCAGCTTAGCAGCCCCGTATGCTGGAGACTGTCAGTTGCTTACCCTGTGATTGCCCAGCACCCAGCACCCAAAAATACCCTGTGTATTTTTGGTTTTTATTTTTTTTTCCTTTGAGACAAGATCTTGCTATGTTGCCCAGGCTGGCCTCGAACTCTTGGACTCAGGGTTGGCTGAGGAGCTGGGACTACATGAATGTGTCACTGTGCACAGCTTCTGTACTGCACATTTCTATCCCAGGACAAGATCAACGCTGCAAATTCAAGCCACAGTTTCTACTGAATGGAAGTCATCCCGCTCTATCATCATGTCGCAAAGCTGTAAAGCGAACCACCTCTAATCAGCATTGTCTCCAGTTACATACGTTTTCAGAAGCAGAATCCACCCCTCCCTTTCCCCAAGCACTTCTGTAAGCAAGAGCACAGTCTCTAACACAGGTGAGTGTTGCTGCTCCACTGCCCACACCTTGGCTTCCTGCTGACCTTCCTCCTCCTGCACGCCCTGGTGAGGCTCGGTACGCAGCTTTCGAACCACAGATCTACCCTAACTCCTCAGTATGCCGGCGAGGAAACTGAGGTCTTGAAAGGGCAGCAATCGCTGGAGAAGGTGGAGAAGGCTCCTCCACGGTCTTGGGCCACGGGCTGCCGGAGATGGGCCTGAAGCTTGGGTGTGAAGTGCGGTGGGAGGCAGGGGACGTGGGTGCTTGTGAGACAGCTGGCCAGGAGATGACCTTGAGGCATGTGACCGTGTGGTTTGTAAACAGCATGGTTCCAGGGAGTTGGGGACCCCACAGTTTCCCCTACATCCTTTTTCTGTTCCTCACCAGCTGCTCCAATTCTGGGGTTACTCTTGAGATGGAGGCTTATGGGGACACCACAGAAGGTGGTTACCACTTACACATTTGCCTCAGGGGCAAAGCGAACAAATGCAAGTAGCACCCACTGTAGAAAGCCTTCCAGTCCAACCATCATCTTGCACTGGTAGCAGAACTGTGGCAAAACCTGGGTGTGCAGGGAGGTCGTGATGAAGGGAGTGGCCGGATGCGAGTTCTGCAGCCTCCCAGGGATGGGAGGCAGGGTAGGAAGGTCTCCTGATGGCACAAGAATATGAAAACCGACACTCTCCTAATCCTAACCCTACCAGGGAAGCCTTATCACTTTTCCTTCTGGTAGTAAGCCATTCACCTTAAATCCTCCTTTCTGTATCCAATTATTGGCAAACATGTCATGGAATTAAAATTAACTGTGCTACTTTCTTTCTGCAACTATGTCCTTGTTCCCATGGCCCTTCTAGTTGTGGGCTGCATCAGATCAGCTTCCTGGGTGCGAACCACTGCTGAGAGAAGGTGTTTGTTGGAAGACTATCAGGGAGTGACAGTGTTGCCAGGAAGGTAAAACGACCCACGCAAACTGTCCTCTCCACAGTGGATGCCACTAAGACAGCGCCCACTCCCACTGCTCCACTGCTGCATGCTGCCTCGGAAAGTGCCTGGGGGTGCCACGGGCACTGCCAGTGTGAATTCAGCACCACTTTCCTGTGTCATGAGATCTGTTTTCTGCTTGGAGCTTCTGGAGAGGCCAAGTGCCGATGTTCCTTGGTCCCTGGCAGCTAAGGGTTCTCTAGAGCTGAAGCCAGGCAGCCACATGGCAATGCCCATTGCAGACACCATCTCAGAGGAGTAGATTCAGACCTCTCCTCTCTGTCAGGTGTCTTTTCCTTTTCTCCAAATGCCTGAGAGTCACCTTCAGTGAGCTTCTCTGGACTTAGATCTTCCCCGCTCTGAGCAGGGAGACTGTCTTTGCATTGCTTTCTGTTTAGTATGGATAAACAGCAGCCCCGTTCTCCTCCAGCGTAGCCCTGTCCCGTGCTAACAGTTTTGTGAACTGCACCTTCTGGTAGAGTGTCACCCATCCCTGAGCCGTTGAGGAAGTGACCCTTGCTTCTACATAAGTGGGAAGCAAGATTCTCCTCCTGAACTATTTTCTGAGCATTTGACAACTCAGTGTGGCATAGGCTGAGCCAGTCACACATTCCTGTTGTTACCACCACTGGCTGCAGCATCTTTTTAAGTCACATTTCCTAGATGCCAGGCTTTGTGCTAAGGATCTAACCCAATGTAGCTCATTTAATTTTCTCCATTTAATGAATAACACAATTGTTGCCCAAAGCCACACAGCCAGGAGGGTTTGGGATTTGAATACCAGGCAAACCCCACTTTCATTCCACTCTGAAAATACAGTCTTCTATACCTTCCGGTAGAAAATATGAAGCTGTCTCTGGCTGCCTTTCCCCCAGGGGTCCAGATACTCTGAGAAGCAGCCGATTGTGAGGGCCTCTGTGCCTGGCTGACCACTCAGGGGATGGGCCCCTGGGCAAGCAACTGCCCAGGGGCCACTCACTGGGTAGCGAGGGAGGGACGCAGCTCCAAGTATGGGTTAAGGGGTGGGAGGCAGTGGGAGCTGCTCGCACCCTGGCACTGTGGAAGTAGACGAGGACTGACCTGTGAACACAGTGAAATCTATTTATTCTGAGCTCGCTACAGCAAAGGAGCCGCCCTTCACCACTGACAAATGGGGCAGGCAGAGGGGGGGAAGGAAAGGAGCTTCACGTGACCCCAGCTGGAGGCTGTTGGCCCAGGGAGCTGGCTAGAACCGGGCACCCCTGGGGTTGGATATACTCCCTGTATTTGGCTTTGCCTGGTTGTCCTAATTTGGAAGTAATGGCAAAAATAGGGAAGCTACCGATTACTAAAGGAGTGTTGGCCATGTTGGGCCAATTGTTACAGAAGCCACTGTTTAGCCTTCCGGTTTGTCACTGGAGATGGCACACTGGCCTCCCTCAATGTGACAGAAGATCGGCGTCTGGGGTTTATTGGAGACAAGGAGTTGATGCAGCTGTGGGCCAGGTCCTGTTTTCATACGTGACCTGGTTTTCGTCTTGGTGTATTTCTGTCTTTTGGCACTTAGTCTCCACAGCAGCCCATGTTACAGATGAGGTAAATGAAGGACATAGCTCAAGTCCCTCGGCCTGGTGTGTGAGCCAGGCCGGCCTCATCCCTCCCATGCTGCCTCTCACACCTACTCCCCATCCCCCCCTTCTCTGACATGGTCCCTACCTCCGACACAGCCCCCCATGGCGTGACAGTTTTCCTGAGTAAGAAACATCCCTGGGCCTGCCTATTCACTGCAGCTCTGATCTCAGAATTCCCTTCCGGGATGAGGGAGCCTGGCGGTCATCAGAGAGCCTATCTGTGTCTCTTGGATTTGTCCCCTTCTCACCAATCCCAGCCCCAGCTGGTGACCCTGGCAGACCTAGGGTGTCACCCACTACTTTAACCTTCCAGACAGCTTCCTGACCATGCTTCTCTTGCTCTGAGCCTTTACCTTGCCTCCCCTCAGCCTGGAACTCCTTTCCTGGCTCCTGCATCCTTGGGGACTCAGCAACAGTGTCAGCCCCTCCCGACTGGCAGTGGTCTCTGCAGGCCAGTCTTCCCCACCTGCCCATCACCTCCACAGCACTTTCCTACTTGGAAACCAGGGCTGTCCCTCTGTGGATTGTCCAACCAGACAGCCAGCTCCCGAGGACGGGAACGTTTCCCAGTGCAGGCATGTTCCTGCGGTCCAGCCCACGCCAGATGCTCAGTGAGTCCCTGGTGGTGAACGAGTGGGTCTGGACCCCTTCCTTCAGCGGCTGCTCTTCCTGCTTCAAGATGAGGCTCCAGATTCCTGCCCAATCTGAGCAAGGGACAAGGTGACAGGCAAAGCTACTGTGGCAGGCAGTGGGAACTTTTCTCACTCTGGCACTGTGGCTTCCTCCTTGGGGTGAGCTGCACCGTGACTCAGCAAATAGCTCTCAGCTGAGAATGTGGGGCGCTCCCGGTAGCAGGCAGCCTGAGGTAACTGGAGGTCAGATGCATGCCTTACTGGACCTTGGCAAATGCTGGTGGGACCCTTAAAGTTGGTACCCCCAGGGTCCACATGTCACTGACCCAGAGGTGAGGCTCAGGGCCTGTGGCCTGTCTGAAGCCCTCAGCTAGTGAGGAGCCCATGATTCCCATGGGCACAGTGAGTGCCTGGGATGGAGGCCTGGTCTCCTCTGCCCCTCTTGCCCCCCAGCTTCTCCTGTGCCGTCATCCTGCACCTGAAGTCCCATGTGACTTGATGCCACCTGATACCCAAGGGGAGCAGCAGTAAGGAATGGTCTTTGCCCGCTGTCCTTGGCCCTGTTACTGCACAGGGAGGGGATTTCCAGGTGGTTTCAGCATAATACTGGGGGCACTAAATCCAGTGGAGTCAAGGAGGGAAGTCTGGACACAGGGTCATTGTCAACTGCCATCTCTACGACCTGCGTGACATCACACTGTGCTCTTTATAAGCACTGCTTGTTTTTCAGTAACTCACATTGCTTCCCAAGGGGAGGGAGCACATCACAGTGTTTGCTGGGCTTATATGCGCAGAAGGCTCCGCCTCCAGGCCCTTGAGACCCCTTGGTGGCTGCCAGGAGGACCCCAGACCTGTCCCAATGTGCTCTTGGGGGTCAGCTTCTCCACCCCAGCCTGATTTGGGAGCAAAAGGGAGGGCAAGGAGTGGTTCTGTTCTTGTGATTTTGGTCCCCAGACTTCTTGAGAAATTTCCTGCCCATGTCACAGCCAGTCCAGTCCCCTACTGGTAGCTGCAGAGTGCTGGGCTGGGGGAGACCCCATATGTCCAGGACTCGGCATGTGCCTGGGCCTTAGCCCAGGTGGGGCCAAGAACGTGGGCCTGGTCCCTTAGGGCTCCATGCATGTCTGCAAATGGAGGACTTCCCACTGCTCTGCTTCGAGCGTTAGTGGGATAATTTGGGTCACACCCTTGGTCCAGGCCTAGACAGGACCCAGCCCCATGCCCTGTCACTTGGGGTGCCCTCCCGGCCCCTCTCCAGGACCCCCCTCAGTTTGTTTCATCTCATGATGATTCTGAAGCAGATCAAATTCAGATGGCAGATCTGCCCCTACTGCTTCAAAGACAAAAGCCAAATGCTCCAAATCCCTACACAGCCCCACGTATGGCTTCAGCATTGTCTGTGGCTGGGAACGAGCTAGAGGTCGTTCTAGAGCTAGAGGGACAGGGCTAAGTCTGTACTGCCTGCCCTGTGTCCCCACACTCAGCAACTGCTCCTAGGAAGCCGTTGGGCTGATAAGCAGGTCAAGACCGTCCATTCTGCAGATTAGCAAGCTAAGGCCCGGAGGGAAGAGCAACTCACTCCCTGTCACATGGCTGGCATAGAGCCAGGAGTGGAGCCTGGCCTCCCGAGGCCCAGGGCAGCTCTGATTCCCACGGGAGGACAGCCCCACCCAACACTGCCTGGACATCAGGCAGGCTGAGCATCGGAAGGGATTGTGGCCTTTGGGCCACTCCTCACGGTGGCTGGCGGGAAATTGAGGGTGTCTTGCTAACATCGTAGGCACTCACATCTGCACCCTCCCTCTCCTCCCCCCATCAGGTTCTCCAGCGCCTTCCCTCCTGCAGCAACTTGGAGACAGCAAGGACTGATAGCAGGTTGGAGTGCAGCCCCTCCTTAAACTCAGGGGACAGAGCCAGCATGACGGGGTCCCCGAGTCAGCCTGAGGCCTCAGGTCTCCATGCTCTCTTTGGGTTCCCATCTGTTCAGAGTCAACTGTATTTCATTTTGCAGCTGAAATTTGACTCCCGTTTTCTGTCAACCAGAAAAGAGACAGATCTAAGTCATACTACCATGCACCGATTCCAATCTGGAGTCTGCCTCAGTTTGCGCTGGTGCCATCCTACTGAGATGCCACATGTGGCCACAACAGAGAGCTTCGGAGAGTCTGCTGAGGGGGCAGGGGGAGGAGGACTAAAGTTCTGTTATGATCCTGGGGAGAAGGCACGTGAGGCATGGGACCGAGACGGGGAGTCAGGAGACTTCTGTTCTATTCTTGGCTTACTGTGTGCCTTGGGGCAGGTTACTTCCCTTCTCTGGGCCTCAGTTTCCTCATTTTCAAATGCCAAATGCAGAATCTTCAAGACTTCCTTTCACTTATAGGAATTCAGGATGCTGGCTGGGTTGCTGGTTATGGGTGGAGAAATCTAAGTCTTGGTTTCGTTTTGTCACTTGGGCCCCTCAGCACTTCTCAGCTGGGGCCAGGAATGGGACCAGGCATTTAACGATGAGGCGAATGTGAATTTCAGGAGGTGGCCAGCCCCTCTGCTCTTGGGAGCCTCTCCTGACAGAAGGACAGGCTGGACATGGCTGGAGGGGCTCAGCTCTCCCACCCGAGGCCTGAGTTTGCAGCCTGGACATCGGCGTTTATTCAAATGGGGCTCTGGCCTTCGTAGGCTCTGATGCCATTAGCTGCGGTTTTTGATCAATGAGAAGCAGTGTAAGCAACAAATACGAAGTCCATTTGCTGGCAATTTCAGTCGTTTGTGGCATTTAATTAGCATAATTGACCTGAACTAGAACTTTTTCTCCACCTGAATTTAAAAATACATCACATCCCCCACCTCAATACATCTGATAAATTTTCCTTTTTTTTAATGAGGTTTTAACTAAAGCCCAATATCAAAACACCATATAATACTTTTATCTCATTGAAGACATTTGATGCTTATTAAAATATTATTGCTTTAAGGCTTATTTTGATTTTTTGCCCAAGAGTGTGCAGAGCCTCGCTACTCAGATAATAACAAAGAAACCTTAAACATGAAAAAAACACATGAAAGGTAATATGTTCCCCATTAGTCCCAGTATCATTTCCCCAGGATTACTGCTTTCCAAATATAGCATTAGTTTAAAAATAAAAGCCGTTTACAGTAATGGGACACTTGGTACTACTTGGAGCATGTGGGCTCTCCAAGGGGCTTGTACAACGGCTTCATTAAGCGGGACTGCAGGGGAGAGGCTGGCTTAAAAAGTCCCAGCATGCCTCCTCAGAGGCCCCCCAGATGGGCCACCTACCCTGACCCAAGGCCCGTGTCTAACAAGCTCTTAATTCTGCCTTCAGAACAGCTTTTTCATGCATTGTTTCTCCCAGAGATGAAAACATTTTGGAAGCTGACAAGTAATCAATTGGGCGCCACCCGGGAAGAGAGGCGACATTCTGGAACTCTGCATTCTGGCCTCATGGGATGGAGAATGTGGCTACCATCCATGGCAAAGGGGTCTTTTTGGGTTGGGGGCGTCTCTTTTGTCCTGGGAGAGCCCGGGGCAGCAAGCTGCAGAGATCTGTCAGTCAGGAAGCACGTGGCCTGTGTGCGCAGGACCTGGACCGGAACTCTTTCACTCCTGGGCATGGCTAAAGTTCACCATTTGCAGTTGGATGAACTACCTAGCGAGGGGACAGAGCAGTTGTGCATACGGAGGGCTCTCTCCAGTGGTGGCAAGGGCCACTCCAGTGCACCCGTGGGCTTGCCAGCATTGAGCACCCACCGGAAGCTGCCAGCCTGCTGAGGGCTCCGAAGAGACTCAAATTGCACGTTTGCTATTTTGGTCCAACAATGCAGGCCCCTTCCGATGTCGGGAGCTGGCCTCCTGGCACTCACAGATGCCCAGCTCGGAGAGGCCCTGGAGAGCCAGGGAGTGAGTGTCCAGCCTGAAGGGAGGAACAATCTCCCTGGTTTCAAATCCCTAACCGAATGCCAGTCATACCTTGTTGTCAGCAGGGAAGAGAAGATCAAGAGCCTTGGACAGAAGAGAACGGAGAGGTGACAATGGAGAGGGTAACAAGAGCTGAAATTTATCACCCGGAGGCTCACATTCTCCCCAGGGGCAGGTGGCAGTGTGACCAGGGGGTCTGTGTCTCTTGCCAGTCTCTGCCCTCAAAGGGGCTCCTTGACTGGAGCCACATGCAGGCTGGTCAGAGGCGGAGAAGGTGAGGCTGTGTGGGTTTTTGGAAGTGGCCCATCGCGTGGTTAGAACTTGAACATTGTCTGTGGCTTGGGTCTGCGACTGCTTCAGGTGACTCCAGTCCTGCTTCAAGCCCAAAGTGGCAGTTCCCTTCACATTCCCAGCCCAGCAAGGTACAGAAGGCATCAGCTCACTTGCACAGAGAGTACAGCCTTTTGGGCTATGGTCCCATGGAAAGAGCAGGGGCAGCAGGGTAGAGCAGTGTTGGATCCATTGCCTTGGCAACAACTGTGACTAGGGCTCACATTTATGGAGCATGGTGTCCTGCTGTTTAGGTTCCAAACGAAATGTCATGTGGCTTTTCTCACTCAGTGCTCACCTGAACGTGGTCACCTTCCTGTGATGCACTTGAGGAGTGGGAATTTGGGTAAGGAGAGGTGGAGTTGCCTGCTAAGGCTCACAGCCATCAAGGGGACAGTCCGGCCTGAGTGCTTCCCTGCAGCTCACCCCTCACTGGCTCGGGGCCCAGAGCTGCCACGTGGCTCAAAGCCCATTGGCGGGGTGGAAGTGGAGCTGGTCCCTCTCGGATAATGCTGGACTTGGAGGCCCTGTGGTTTTCTAAGTTTGCCTTTTCTTTGGGAGATGAAGGTCAGCATCACAAGAATGCATGGGTAGGTGCTGAGTCTCCTGACCCCAACACTTGGATGCCCCAGGAGAAATATAAGGTGGCCCAGGCATGATTCCTGCCCTCCGGGGCTTCACGTGGTCAAATGGTTCAAAGAGGGGGATAAATGCACAGAAAACTGATTTACCACCTGGGAGAGGTAAGATTCCCCTTAGAGTCTCCATCGTGGGTGGATGGGGAAATAGAGCACAGGGAAGTAAAGCCATGTGTCCAAGGTTATCCTGGCAGTTCAGAGGAAGGCTGGGGCCAGAACCTAGAAGAACAAAAGCAGTTCTCAGGGGAGGGAGTGGCATGCAGATGATGTTGGTGGTGGCAACACTGGGACATTGGAGTCCGGGTGGTAAGTAGACTGTATCTCTCAAGATCACTCTTCCTGGTGTGGTGAGGTGGGCAGGATGCAGGCATGCTGCGCTGAAGAGGATTCAGGGAAGGAAAGACAGCTGGGCTCAGTGAACAATGACTCTAAGGAGCATGGGGAAGGTTGGTCCTGCCACACGCTTGTTATCCCAGTAGAAAGCGTGCTTAAAGGATGGTATGGTGACATGTTAAGTCATTTGACTGACAGATCTCGGTGAGGGCTGAGTGGAGGGGGACCCTGCTGTTTATTTCCTCCTCATCAGACTCACCTGCTGATATCAGAGGTTTTTGCCTGTTCCGTGGGACCCATCACCTGCCAAAGCCTCAGTGTCCACCCTGCAGCTGTATCGCCACAGTGTCAGCCTGGGGACAGCACAGCTGCCGAGTGTCACTCCCTGGAAGCCTCTTGTCTCTTGCATCTCAGATGGGCTCCAAAGGCCACCTTTCCCCTGAGTCAGTGCTGGCTCAGCCTGCCCGCCTGTGACGAGCGAGGTTCTCAGGCAAACACGACCGCATAGGGGACAGCAGCTGCCCAGTTAAAGGACAAAGAGAAGGAGGATGCCAGAGGCCATGCCTTTTGCGCTAGATGTTGGCTTTGAAATATTCAAATTCCCCAGGAACCCACTTGGGTCAGTAGCGTCCTCCATTCTTCTGAGAAAGACAAAAGGAGGGTCCAGCATGGCTGAGCCTTGGCAGTAGCTGGGTGGGGAGACGTGGATGTGAATGGAGCAGGTGGGGACAGGCAGGCACAGAGGCTATGAGGGCTCAGGCAGGCCAGGAGCCTCTAGAGACAAACCAAGAGCCCTGCAGAAACCAAGGGCTGGTGGCAGAATTCACCTTCCCGGGTGGCGGTCCTTTACACATTTACTTGTTGTAGTCCTGACCTCGTGAGTGTAATCTGACCTACCAGTGTGCAAGCTTTGAGGGTTTCGAACTTGCCCTACATCAAATGTACCCCCTCTTCCACCAGGGAGAAAACCCTAGCCACTCTGCCGCAGACTCGGCGGGCATTTGATTGTCTAGAACACATCAAACAGCCTAAGTCTCCCTTGTAAAAGTTTTACAAGAAAATCATTGAAGGCTAGCTGAGCTATCTTTTTTCTCTCCTCCTCCTTAAACTCCAAACCCCAGCCGATATTCTCGATTCCCACACTTCTGTGCTGGCCGGAGAGAGCGCTGGACCACGGAGCGGCAGAAGCCTCAGTCCTGGATCATTAGACTTGCGGGCCATGGCTTGTGGGATCTAGTGATTTGGACATATTTTATTTAACCAGCTTAGTAAAAGGTAATATTCAGCAGCTGTGATCTATAGCAGAATTACAATTTTCAGGGTCAAGGAGGGATTTTGATATTAGGAGGTTGGGCAGAATTGCTATGAAATCTCATGAGCTGTCTTTAAAAATAAATGAGAAAATAGGTTATCCGAGAGTCATTGTAAGGGAAAAATCAATAGGCAGTGTCTATTCACTTGGGCTATCAAAATCCTTGAAATTTGAACAAAAGTTTCACGTTTAGTGTACTGGAGGTTTTGAAATATCAGCGCTGGAGCTCTGTGGGTGCAAATTCACTCTGCCATGCATCCAAGAGAGGTGAAGCTCACGAAGGTGGGGGGGCTCCCTCGGTGACAGGTGACTCCGGACAGGATGGTTTCATACACGCTGTCATCTATGCAAGCGCTTAAGATGCACCAAGAGTCAGGGCCTCTGCACACAGGTGTGCCTGCTGGTCCGAAGAGAGGGCACAGGTCTGCCTCCCACACGGTCTGGTGCCCCGGCCGCACAGGAGAACAAAGGAGAATTCAATGGGGAACCTCGTGTGAGATTCTGGCCAAACAGGTTGCCTGGAGTGAGAGAAGCTGTGTCCCATTCACTCACCCATTCATTCATTCATTCATTCACTCACCCATTCATTCATTCATTCATTCACTCACCCATTCATTCATTCATTCATTCTTCATTCACTCACTCATTTGTACTCATCTACTGAGAGCCATGCTCAATTCTGGCCCAAAAATGTAGACATAAAACAGGCTCCCCCCTGGCCCTCCATAATACCGAGTGTGGTGGGAAAGGTGGTTATTAAATAAATAAACACAGAAATAAACACTTCAGTATGTGTTGTGATAAGGAACGCACAGGCTGAGCTTCTGGCAAGTAGACCTTTCTCAGACTGGGGAGGTTCACTGAAGGTGTCTCTGATGGCGTCTCCAACCTGGACACGGGAGGACAGGCGAGAGGCCAGGGAGAGCAGTGAGAGGATTAGGCTCCGAGGTGGCAGACTGAGGAGCCAGCGCCAGGTCACAGAGGATTGGTCAGGGCAGGCCACGGAAAGAATTCCGACCAGGGAGGTTGAGTTGGCTGAAGGATTCTGAACCCAAAGTTTTTATAACCTGATTTTCAAATCATTACCCTGGCCTCTGTGAACAGAAACAACCTACTAAGCATAAGCAGAGATGCCAGCTCGGAGGCTGTGGCAACGGTCTAGGTATGAAAGATGGCAGCTTGGACTAGGGATGGAGCAAAGTGGGCCAGGGCTCTGCCAGTGTTCCCAGAAGAGCACGGGTGAAGCATTCTTCCTTCGTACCCCTCTTCACTGGAGTAGGCTGGGGGCTTTAGAACACTCTGATGCACAGCTGAGCCTTCCTGATCTGAATCTGCTCTTCGCACTCTGCGGACATCTCCTCTTCCCCACCCCGTTCCTTCTACCATTACAGTGGGTTATTCAGGGACCACTCGGTGACCGAGGGCTCCGGATTCCACATGGAGTCCAGGTCTGTGTGCAAGCAGCTTATTTTTCAAATTTCCCTGGTCATAGTTATGAAGTCATTTGAAAACATTTTTATCACATTTGTCCTTCCTCATAGTCTCCATTTTATCAATCAATAGATGTTAGACTCTGTTTCAAGGGTGCCCTCAAATTTCCTTTGGGATGCCGTACGCATGGCACTGAGGAGGCTCCTGTCAGCTTGGCCAGCCCGGGTCACCTTCTGCCTGTGCTCTGTGGCGGTTAATGCCAGGAAACACCGATGCCCCCCACCACCTTGAGCTCTCGGAAAAGCAGAGATTATTTTGTGACGCAATGTTGCCTTCTTGGTTCTGCTGCCCTGACAGTTAGTATTAAAAGTTTTAAAAACATTCTGAGAATGAATTTTCTTTTATTTCTTTATTCTGTTCTGTGGAGACAGGGTTTTGCTGTGCAGTCCAGGCTGGCCTCAGCCTCGTGGAGTTCTTGCCTCAGCCTCCCAAGCTTAGAAAGAATATTTTGAATGAACTGAGAAATGCCCTCTAGTAGGGCATTCTAGAGAATTCTGAAGAAACACTGAGAAATCTGTACAGAAAGAAACCTCTACCCCAAACACCAACTACCTACTCCAAGTAACACATCTAATCATCCTCTGTGTGATGGGGACAGTTTGTCACACCCTACTGAATCTTCACATCAGTCTTTGGGCTGGGTGACATTTTCTCTACTGCCCAGGAAACTGCGGCTCATTGAGTAGTTTAGTAGAGTATCCAGACTCCTCAGCTCTCAAAGTCAAATCTGCCATTCAATACTCTATGATGCTGTCTCCCTGCATAGTGAAAGGAAAGCAAAAAACCTTGGATTATAAAACCTCACGCGCGATCCTTCCAAGGTTCATCATTTAAAAAAAATGGCAATGTCTTTATTCACAGGACAGAAAATACTGAACTGAAAATCTGTAACTACCTTTAATGATAAATAATTCAAATGGAAAAGACGGGAACCGTGGCCTTTGCAATTCGGCATTTTATTTAACTCATCCAGCGATACAAGTTAGTTTAGGAAAAGAACAAGCGAAACGAGGCCTCTTCCTAACAACATATAGAACCACATTTTCAGGACATCTACTGAAAAGAAAGGCTGAAATAAATTACTTTATAGGATACAGCAATAAATAGATTTTTACAAACAACATCTCTGTGAATATTAGAGGAAAAATGTGACAGTTGCGGGGAGCGGGACACCGTGGGGCTGGGAAACAATGGAACTTGAGGCGAGAGCCTGAGAGAGACGCCAGACGCAGTGGCGCATTAACGACACCTAACCCCCTTCCTCCATCCTCTCGGTTTCCAGACTGATTCTCCCCATCCCCAAGACAGGCTCCAAGGCTGCTCCTGCCACCCCAGCCTAAGTGATCCAGATAATGTAATCGCTGCATCATTAGGAACCATGAAATCGCAATTCCTCGGGGAAGGAGCGCTATCACTCAGTTACACAGAGAAGAGCGATTAATTAGTGGGTCTCAGTTTAACAGGACTGTGTACTACGAGGGTTCTAATCCCACTCCGAGGCAACTTTTAGGCCTAATGAATTACCTCTAGGAAGTTGAGCTGGAGCCAGAACATATCACTCAAAATGCAGCCTGGGAAATGAGATAAATATCCCAAAACTTTGATATGAGAAGGAGACCATGAACCTTTGGGGAAGAGTAAGAGAAATCAAATAGAGACCTTCGAATTCTTCCTGATCCTGAAATGATATTGCTGTGCACGTGATTCCATATTTGGACCCCATTCTTGGCAACTTGATCTAAGCTGACTCACTGGTTTGCTAAGCTCCGCAAAGGTGTGGGACTTTTTGCAGAATGGTAGGATGCTACTGTGGACCCGTTAACCCCTGGGCAATTGCACCCTCACATGTCAGACAAAGTGGACCGAAAGCTCCATGTGAAACCCTCACGATGGTAGCTTAGGAGACAATTCCAAAACAAGGATACCTTCCCCTGGAGGTGGAAGTGGAAATAGGATTTTTACCATTCCCAAGAGGATGGAATCTCTTAACCCGAATCTGGCTGGCTGTCATTCTCCCTGGTGCAGGCAACTGGATTAAGCTCCAGCATCCTAAAAATCGTGTGAATAGAGGCAGAAATCAAAGCTGGGACTTTGCACACTCTAAGGCCTCTGCTCTTCAGCCGGTTAAGTCTTCCATTTCACAACTTGGGTGGATTCCAAATTGTATGTTTCTGGCCTCTACTCACTATCCTGGGGGGCTTCTAGACTGGGGCTTCAGTTCTAGGACATAATATCAGGCGGAATACCTGGGACAGAGACTGTATTGATGATTGTTGTTAGACCTATGTGAGTGAGTGTGTGTGAGTGTGTGTGAGCATGTGTGTGTGCCTGTCCATCCATGGAGATCTTGCATTAAGGAAGAGGGGCTACTGTCTCCAAGGTGAACAACTAGTACCGCATGCTAGTTTCTAACTAACTCTCTTTCAGGTTCTTAACCACGTGCTTCTTCCTAATGTGCCTAGAACCAAGTGAGGCAGGGGACAAGCACAAAGATAAAGGTCTGGTTTACCAATAAGGACATGATGCCCAAGAGGGATTGTGACACACCCAGATAGGACAGGCTACATAATTTGTGGGGCTCTCTGTGAAATGAAAATATAATTCCCCTTGCAAAAAAGCAAGCAAACTACTTTCTTTCCCAGGCTCTTTTGACTTGTCACAGAGATTTTAATTCTCTAGTTAATGTCATTTTAAGTCAAAATATTAAAATTACTATCATGCCTCTTCTCATTCATCTTCGTATGTGCAGTGCCAGTTTTGAATGGGAACACTGGAATACTGCACACATACATGGAATCGCTAGAGTTGCAAACTGTGTTTCATGGCTCATCTAAGAGGATGCCTCAGGCTGGCTAGAAGAGACGCCAGGCCAGGGGAGAGGGGGCCCCTGTGAGGAAGGAGCTGGCAGATAGGGTGTTCCCTCAGACACGAGGAGTTTCCAGGGGGGTGCAGACCCCACAGGCACTGGCATGACTTACTTGGACCACGTCCAAGCACTGCAGCCCAGCGGCCGGTTCTGTTATCTGCTAACCACCAGCCAGTCAGCAGTGCCCTATGCCCAGGACAGCAGGTGAAGCAGGACACCTTTCCCTTCTGCAAGCTCCTACCCCAGGCCACAGTAGACAGGAAGACCTGAAGGCTCCATGGACACGCTAGGTGCTAGGACTAGGTCAGAGCCGTGGCACAATGTGCCACGACACCATTGTCTGGGTGGGGACTGCTCTGCATCCCACCGTAGGATTCTACGTGTACGTGCCCAGGAAGTGTCCACCCTCTCTGTGCCTGTGCCCATGCTGTGAGGCAGTTTCCGCATCCTGGAACTGGTCTCCTTGTCAAGCTGCTCCTGAGTGTGACTGTTCCTCAGCCACACCACCAGGTGCCAGGAGCCCCAGTTCTACAGCAGCGTCCCCCAAACATCAGCAGCTGAGGGGCTTCTGGCGGGGCCCCAGTGGGCTCAGTGTCACAGTGGGGCCTCTGCCATTTGTCTCTCACAACGGTTTCTGGAGTGGCTGGTGATGATGGCAGATGGGAAAATGTCACAGGGAGGTGACAACAGGAGTGCTTTCTCCAGGGAGATCGAAGGAACACAGCTCAGGAGAGACGAGGGGCTTCTGCTTGGGAGCATGGGGGAAAGGAGTTGTCAGCTGGTGTGAACAGTTTCCCTGGATGCACTGGGAACTTAAGATGTCCTGACTCCCAGCCCTGTGTCTCTTCTGGGCCCGAGACAGGGAAAGGCCTGACTCCTGCTCTGGACGGAGGGAGGAGAGGGAGGGCCACAGGAACAGCCCTTCCAGCCTGTGCTGCTGTCGGAAGAGATGCCTCCTGTGAAGCAGGAAGAGGCACGTGGGCGGCTGAAGGCCCGAGCCCACACCTGGCCTTGTTACCTGGGAGATCTTTAACAAGTCCTGTTTCCTTTCGGAGCCTCATTTCCCACCTGAGGACGAGCAGGCTGGCCCACGGGGCCCTGCCAGCCCGCGGAGCTCAAAGGTCTTGTGGAGCTGAGTTCCGCTGCACACCACTCGTTGCCACGGTGGCCAGCGCTGAGCTCAAGGGATGCGGATGCACATCTCCTGGTTTCAGAGCCCTGCCGTGCCCTGCTCTGTGGGCTGCATGTCCCTGACACAGGAGTCACACAGTCACTGGGACACCCGGCCCCTCCCATGCGTGCCTGAAGCCGGGCGCCCAGACATCAAAGTTATTCCACTGTCTGCAGGGAGGGTGTGGGCGGGGGCCAAGCAGCCCCACACCCAGATCTGGATTCTGCTTCTATTTCCCTTTCCGCATGGGGACAGAGAGAAGAAGGCGAGAGAAGCCTTTGAAAACGTCTCTTGCTCTATTTCTTCCCTGCTTGCTGCTCACTGCTTAGCATTCACCTCGCTGGCTGAGCCCAGCAACACTCCCGTGGTGCACCGCTTAACAACTTGGCGACTTTTTCCCCTTTTATGATATTTTGGGCTCCTGATTGCCTGCCAAGTCAAACCTTTATCACCATAAAGAAGAAGAAGAGGAGGAGGACAAGGAAGAGGAAGAGGAAGGAAAAGGAGAAGGAAGAGGAGGAGGAGGAAAAGAGAGCAAAGAAGGGAAGAAAAATTCTCTCTAAGTCAGCCTTGGTCTAAACAGACTCTATTCCTGCCTCGCCTCTCCTAGGCCAGTCCTGGATGCAGGGCCAGTGCTGATGGGGACCTGTGCTCTTGCTGGACTCTGCAAAGAGAGCCATGGTGTGCCAGGGAGAAGGCCCACACAGCCCTGAGTCTGGAGACTCAGGGAGAAGGCTTTGCCAGAAACTCATGGTGAATGGAGGCAGCAGAAGCAGGGCTTTTCACTCCTAAGACGCTGAGATGTGAGAGCGCGTCAGGATGCCAGGGGTGAGAAGGCTCTCTGACCTCCACCCTGGCATGCTCAACTCTCAGACTCTTACCTATTTCTTTGCTGTCTTCCGGGCCTGGAACATAGTAGATGCTCAGTAAATATTCATTGAATGGATGAATAAATCTGATTAGTTTTTCTTCCTTCAAACACAGAGAAGTTTGATTATTTAGAAGCCTTGTCAGGGACAATAATGAGTTCGCTCACTGAAGCCTTCTGTTTCTCACTCTGATGCTTCCCTTTCTGAGCAGCCTACAGCTCACAAAGACTGGAGTGGGTGAAAGGAGGGGATGAAAAGTGAGCAGACAGAGGTTCTGAGTGTCACGCTTCCCTCTGTGCTAAGAGCCTGGGTGGAATGTGCAGGGAGGGTCTGCTCAGGACACAGCACAGCCATCAGGGGCCACACACTGCTTTGACTCACTCTCAGTGGGAACAAGAGGTGGCTGCAACAGTTTGTGGGTGAGACAATCTGCCCGAGCCCAGGGCTGCCTGTGCTAGCCTCAGCCCTGCTTCCTGTGTACTCCCTGTCCTCAGCGAGGCACCACCCTGGGACCCGCAGATGACCCCAGCCCTTACTGAGCACGGAGCCCATGCTCAGCTCCTGTGCTCACCTGACTGCACCCTGGCCACAGTGCGGTCCTGGAAGAACTGGGCCTCGGAGGCAAGGCTGAGTCCCAGTGATGCCCATGATCACCAGGCAGCTGAGACGCTGGTCCCAGGGAGCAAGGACCCAGACTCAGCCTCAGAGGAAGCCCCAGGGAGGGAATCAAAGTGGCCCAGAGAATAATGAACCGGTATTTCCCATGGTTCAAGGTCGGAAGTTCCAGGGATGAATCTTCAGAGGTGGGATTTCAGGGTATCACTGCATGGGTCTGGCCACTATGTCCGGAGGAGATGCCAACCAGGGCGGGGGACGAGTCATGGCCTCAGGGACTCTCTGCTGAAGCCAGCCTCTGGTGACCCTCCTCCATGCCTCCAGCAGTAGCTCCCATCTCCCATGGAGGTGATGGATTCTGATCCCATTCTCCTTCCTCTTCCTGGCGGCCTGGGACAGAGGAAGGTGCAGTGCAGTGCACCACGGTGCTTAGGCTGATAGGTGGGATTCAGCAGGGCCCAGAGGTCTGAACTGAGGGGCCTCTGTGGCCTGGGTTCCAGGCAGAATCTTCTGGAGGGAAGCTTAAGCCATAAAGTGTATGCATTTGCAACTCTAAAGGGCCTCATCATGGAAAATCATTCCTTTGTGGGGCAGGGTGGTGCATGTTTGTGATGCCAGCACCCTAGGAGGTTGAAGAAGGAGGATCACAAGTTCAAACCCAGGCTGGGCAACTTAGCAACTTAGTGAGACCCTGCCTTAAAATAAGAAATAAAAAGGACTAGGGGTGCTGCTCAGTGTGCAGGCCCTAGGTTCAATTCACAGTGTGGAGGGTTGGGGAGAAAAAACAGAAAAACCACTCCTCTCCAACTATGTATCCTTCGTGGCAAAATAGTCCAGTAACAAGAACGCGGTGGCGAGAAAGCCACACTGACCTGGCGGAGGGCCTGGCCTCCCCGCCCCCACCATCCCCGTTCTGTCCCCTCCTGAACACACCTGGGGCTGGCCAGGGAAGGGGAGGTGCTGACTCCATCGTGTGTCCTGCCTCCAGGAAAAGCCCAGGAAGCTCTCTGCGGAGCTGTGAGGGCAGCCAATCAATACAGCTTCAGCGCTTCCGAGCCATTATTCACGCCAAAGGGGCTTGTTTGGACGGAGGGAAGGAGGGGTGCCCGAGTTCACAGAATCTCAGCCAAGAGTGCTACTTCCTGCCATTTCCCCCTTACTGAGATGCT
The DNA here is from genome assembly GCA_004027295.1 of Dolichotis patagonum. Lineage (NCBI taxonomy): Eukaryota > Metazoa > Chordata > Mammalia > Rodentia > Caviidae > Dolichotis > Dolichotis patagonum. The sequence continues at coordinate 113,714 of PVJX010001402.1, read as the reverse complement.
TTCATTATTTATGTAGCAGAGTAAGGATGCAATTCGGGAAAAGGAAGGGCTTTCCCCACGGCAGGCAGAAAGCATGGGAGGGTGGAGACGGTGGTGTGTGGCTTGGGTAGGGGTCCATGCTGTTCCCCTTGTCTGGGTCTTCCTGAAGCAGGGGTATGATGGGTTCAGGTTACTACAAGATTGCCCAGTCCCCTCCTTCCCCACTGTTCCCTGGGATGAGCCCCTTAACCATCTCCTGCCCTCTGGTATGCAGAATCTATTGTCCTTCAACTGTACCCCATCTGGCCCTCACCTTCCATACATTCCCACCCCTCTTCTCCTGCCATCTTGGTTTTGTCTCTAGTAAGCTGGCTCTGGCTTGCTACTGATCTGGAATCCTAAGAGATAGGTAGCATGTGTGTTTTCCCACCTCTGCAACAGAAGGTGCTGCCAACCCTGGCTCCATCACCCAGCCCAGAATGTCCTGGCTCCACTCACCCATGGCTTCCTGCCTGGGCCTGGTGGCTCCCGGCTGCCCTTCAACATCAATGTTCTTGGGCGCACTGCCTGTGGCTTCAAGATCTTTCCCGAGCTGTACACACAGTCACTCATCACATTCAAAAAGGCTGGCATCTGGTGTAAAAGCCATATGGCCATGTTACTTGGTCAGCCTTTGGCATATGCTACTAGTCTGAGCCTGATGGGTCACAGGTAAAGTAAAGTCACATAAGGAAGAATCTTTCTTGGGATCAGGTTTAAAATTAGTGAGTTACAGCATGGTGTGCGGGCATGTTTAAGGATTGTTTTCTAATCTCAGAACTCTTAATGGGGTCAGTGGGAGTGACACTGGGGATGGTTCCCACCACTGGAGCCTTCCTTTGTCTTGGAAAAATGGCTTTGAGCATGTCTCCTGCTGAGGTATGTTGGTCATCCCAAGAGGGTGCCTTATCATGTGGCCAATTCGGACTGGATCAAAATGGAGCCCTGAAGCCCTCTGGGCCTTGGCATGTCTCCCATTTCTACGTCTGCAGTGATCAACGACAGTTGCAAGCAGACCTCACCTCCAGGCTCTCGCTGGCCAGGCTGGCCCACAGCCCCTGCAGGACCATCTGACCTCCTGTGTGTGGTGTTGAGACATGGCATTAAGCTAGGAACGTGAATCATCTCTTCTCCTTGCATCTAAAGGGTCTCATCTCTCTGGGGATGGGAGGGTGGCACTAGAGACAGGACAGGAAAAGGTATTTCTTGTTCCTGACCGGAATCTTCAGTCCTGAAGTGTCACTGAAACAGGCCTCTGAATGGCCACCATGGTTACGTAAACTTATGGAACAAACGGCCAGCTGTTATGGCACGAGCAGGCCATCGGCTTTTGACTCAGGATGACCATGATACAGCCTTGTCTTCTCTGGCCCCTCAAGCTCACAGCCCACAGAAAATCCAATCAATTTGCTGACGGCAGACCAAAGAAAGGAAAAGGGTGAAAGGTCACTCAGAGCCAAATGCTGCTCCTGTTGCCTGTGAGCCACGCGTTCTTCACGATGAGCTCCACTTCGCCACCTGAAGGGACCCAAGACACCCGCCACACCCTCCCTGAAGCAGCCATCCGGACACACAAGTCCTCCTTTAAGACATCTGTGCCTGCTCTCCCTCACTGCAGACCACAGGCTTCCAACCACACACTCAGCTAAAGGGGAAGGCAAGTGGCCGTGGCCCAGAGACTCCACAGCAGTCTTTGAAACCAGCGCTGGCCACAACCAACCAATAGTCCTTGGCTTTGGACGTCTCCTCCACACACACATGGCTTCCAGGAAAGCCACCTCACTCCAGAGCACAGAGGGACCCACTGGGCGAGCAGTTCAAACCAAAGGGATGAGGCAATCATTGCTTATAGTTAATTCTCCACTAGGTACACAAACTGCTATAAATATTTATGATGGGAAATTTCATTATTTAAAAATTCTGCTCTAAATTTCCAGCTAACTCCACGAAGAATGCCTACTGAACAGGTTGCAAATTAAGAACAATTATTTTTCTCTTCTGCATTTAAATATAACTTACAGCTAAAGTCATTTAAAGGGGTTAACATCAACCTTAATTAAATATTAAAGTGTGCCTGTACCTGCTGCTATTGTTGCCCCTTCGAATAAGATATAACCTATTTTTGACAAGTTTTCATCTTTCTCTGTGGAAGACGCTACATGAAACCAAATCAGTGGCAAAGAGGAGAGTAATGAATAATCTATTTCATATTCCAACGGTACCCAGAGCTCGGAGTGGAAAAATATTCAGTCAGATGATGGCAAGAGGCTGCTGAGGTACCACATGACACAGCTAATGTTTAAATAATAATAATAAAAAAAGCGATAAACAAATCATTAGCCCCTAACAGTTGTTTAATGCAATTTGTTAATGAACGTAATGGTGGGGACTAATAATGAAAGAAAATAAAAACGTCTAAACAGGCGCCAAGTTGCTGGCGATGCGCAATTATTTCCTTGTCAAGTTTTTATGATTTAATGAGCCCCTCTGGGACTGACGGCTGTCAGTCAGTCGTGACTTTTTGACACCATTACAACTTCAAATACAGCAGCAGGCAGGCTGTTTTCCTCGGATTTGAAATACTGAAATGATCTGACAGTTTTAAAGAAAAGATGTGCAAAAAAAAAAAAAAAAAAAAGGAGAAAGAGGGAGAGAAAGACAGTGGCCTTTTCCTTTCTTTCTTTCTCTCCCCCCCCCGCTACCCCCCCTCCATGGGTTGATAATCTCTGGATGCTGTTTGGTAATGAAAACCCAATCACTGAGGTCATTATCTGATGAGGTTTTTGGAGCAGGCAGGCTTTTTTCCCCTCTTTATTTCTTTACTTAATGATAACCCTCAATGGGCTTGCCCCGCATGGGACGGCCAGAGCCGCACAATTTTGTTCACCATTAATTTCAGCCTTTGAAGCTCAGGGCTCAGAAGCAGTAGCAAAGCAAACCCCCCACCAAGCTGGTTCCAAAATAAGACAATCCAGCCTGCCTGAAACAGAATAGCAAATGGCCTCCCAGCCCAGGCCTGGCGGCTGACGTCAAGCCCACTGCATCTGTAGGCATTCGCCTTCAACATGGAACATTTAAAACTCTTTACAACTTAAGAGACTTTAATTAAATTGCTTTTGATTCTGGAGCAGGGTAGCATCCGCTTTATTTATTCTGTCAGGGAAACTGTTTAGTCTGCATGAATTTTATATGGCAAGGGCTGCCTTCTCTTCTTCCTCCCCTACCTCTTCATCTTCATCTTTCCTCGCCCTCCCCATCAAACACTGTTTGCAACAAAAGCTCCCAACTTCAAAATGACCTGACAATTGAAGTATACGAACGAAGCACCTAGAACCTTCCCCAGATTTCCAACCAGCTTCAGATTTGTGGATTTTCTTGTCCCCCTCCCCCATACAGCAGGGAAGGAGGGATAGCACGTGGCCTCATGGTCACTCCTGCGAGTCCTGCCTGCAGTCTGCAGCAGGGCTGGAGCTGGGGGGGTCTTCCAACCAGCGTCCACACAAAGCACGCTGTGGCCTGGCCTAGGTGGTCACTATCAAGGGGATTTGATGGAATCTTGAGCCAAGAGTTTTCTTTCCACTCCTGAGATTGAACTGGGATGAAGTCCCAGGCAAGGGCTGATAAAGATGCGGAACTGGACAGGAGAAGCCTAGGCAAGGGAAAAGTGATGAAGGCACTCCTCCCTTCTCATTTCATCTGTTTCCACACGAACGCAAGGTTGGAGTGAAATATTTGGGAGCCGTCAAGTACAGATGATCAGATGGACCTTGCTGGTGAGGTGGCCTTCGGAAGAGTGAGCTGAGCGAGAGATGGGAAGGAGGCGGGAGGCGTAGCTTGGCATCCAGTTATGCACTGAACCAAGACCAACAGTTTCCAAGGAAGCCACCGGAGGGGTTGGTGCAGTTCACTGACAGTGTTCCAGATGAGCAGGGAGTTGTTTTTTTGCTTTTAAATGATTTCTTCCTTGTGTTCAGCACATCTAGAATTCTGTTATCAGAACACGGTTTTTGCTGAGATGGGTCCTTTGAGCTGATGGGAAAATTAACACAGCTTCCTGCTTCTTTGCTGTTCAACTTCCCTTGGCCAAAATCCCATCCTAGTCCTCTGACATAAAGGCTGTAGCTTTATTTACACAGTACTAAATGATTTATCTGAACACATGCAGACCCTGGCCTGTTCCGATAAGTATGATTTCTCTGGTGGATTTTGCATTTTGCATTTCCTCTCTATACCATAATGGTTCTCCTCTGAGTTGGGAAACAAAACAAAACAAAACAAAACAAAACAAAACAAAACAAAACCAAGTGTTGCATTCAGGTGGTCTTGATCCATGAGCACAGGTGGTTAGCATTTTTTATGAAGAGAATAGGTTTGCTTTCCAAGAATTCAGAGATTCCAATTATATTCAAAATATAGTACAGACTGTGTAAGTGGCTATGATGTCTTAAGAAAAACACATTTTGCTTTAAAACTAGGGAGAAAATGACCTCAGCTTGGGCAACTTTTAAGCCTGATTACAAAGGAACTCATTTGAACGTAATTCCTGGTTACCTCAGACAAAAAGAAAGAAAAATCACAAAGCATGTTAGAAGTTTGAATACATAGTGAATCCAGGAAGGCTTTGCTAATTTGTTAGCCAAAAACCCAAGTCACCTTTTTAAAACACCCTTCAATCTTTCTCCTTTGAAAGGAGGTTAGTGAACATTTTCCATCAAGTTTATTTCCAGTAGATCATCCTATAGGACTCTCCCATAGTTATAATCACCTTGGAAATTTTGAACAGATGGAATCATGTTCTTGCTCTTACTGAAATATTCATGTTCTCTTTACATACTGGAATGGATATGGAGTGAACCTTGTCAGACCTTTTGCATGTATGAGGGCTGCTTTTGGCAGTGCAAATATTAAAACCGAAAGGATACAGAGATGCTTACACAGGTCAGGGAAGATGAGGTCACAATTAAATACTGTGCCAGGGCTCATTTTGCCAACACATGCGGGGAGTATGGGATTTAGGGAAGGCAAGGAAATATTTCTTGCAGCCAGTAACCAAACTTGTGAACAGTGGATACTGGGCAGGTTCAGCAAAAATATTCTCCAGTTTAAAAAATTATGCAATAGAAAAACAGGGAAAGTGCTAAGTCAACTTCCTCTGCGAGTGACATTAAATACCCTTCTTTGTAATAAAAGCACATGGGCAAGTTGCCTATGTGCATTTTGCCTGGGAAGGGACTGGGCTGGCTTCCTGGAGCTGGTCACTGGTTCTGTCCCCTGATTTTCTTTGCATTTTTCTCCTTGGGCATCACAGAAAGACTTCGGACAAGAAATTCATGACAAACAGAACTCCCGTGACTGACTCATCAGGCTGTTTCTGAAACCATGACATGTCCACAGGGTAAGAAAGATCTCATGGAGGCTATTTTGGATGAGAGATTAAATTACCAAAAGGCAAATAAACAATCACTTTTGCCTATAAAAAACAAATCTGGTTGAAGACAAACCTAGAAAAAAGAAAACCAACCCACATGCAAACAGGAATAGAAAATATTTTTACACTCTTTGCACTTGAGCACTTGAACAGTGGAGAGGGAGACAGAAGGTCGCCCAGGGCCTGTCAGCAGAAGAGAATGATTCATGTGATCGTTTTGTCTTAATTACTCAGAACACGCTGAGGTTGGTGTTTATCAAGGGAGAGCAGATACATCAGTGTCTTCGGATGAAAAAAGTGATCGCCGTCAGGATGGTGATGACCACAATGATCCCCAAGATGACGAGCAGGATGCGGTTCTGGATGATTCTGGAAGACAGAGAAGAAAAAGATGCACACAGATAAATGGAAGATGTCCTGATAAAGCCTGTCCAAGGCTGGGTTGGCGAGTGATACTACCCACCCCGAGTGTGCCCTGAACACGTGTGTGTGATCGCATAGCTTGGGTACAATTCCATAGTACTAGTCACAATGCACTCAGAGAAATGCTTACTGCAAAGTTAGAGTGAATCAAATGATTTTTCAGGCTCCAAATACCATGTAGTCTCTTTAAGTGATCAAGAGCACATGTGAGCTTCTCTTTTTAATTTAAAATGTGAGACAAGCCTCATTTTTTTCTTTTTTTGGCAGTGTTTCCTGTGAAAGGAAAAGACTCTAAGGAAACATATGTCACTAAGATACTTACCTGTACAAAAATACCTGGGGAAAAGTAAAAGAGAGACTTAGAGAGAAAAGGACGGAATTAAGAAGCAAGTGTCAAACTCGCAGCTTAGGCTATGAAACCGTCATCTGTCACTGCAGCTCATGCTCCATCATGCCAGGAGGAAATATCACATTTGCTCCACGGCGAAAAAAAAAAATGGAAATGAGAAATAATGGAAAGTCCTCAAGTTGGCTGTCAGAGCTTGTGGGGGGCCCTCACCTCACACTCATTCGCACTGCCCTGGTCTGGGCCTGGTGATGCTGACCTCAGAGGAAAAACAGAGGTGGGCGGATGCCTGTAGAGAGCTTCCGGTGAAGTTGTTTCATAATTTGTTACCTCATTTGGAGAAAAGAGGTTGCTCGGCTGAACGCTTTGTTGAGACATTAAAAGGGAGCCTAGGTCCAGCGGCCTCGCCCACGCCCGCTCTCAGAGCTGCTCAGAAATAGCAACGCAGAGTGACTGGCCGGCTAGCTGGCTGCCCACCTGGCTAGGAGGCGCACGGCAAATCAGACGTGGGCAGAAAGAGGTCTGCACCTTATTCCAGACACGGGGCACCGGACACGGGACACGGGACAGGAGTCTCCAGCAGGGCGTGGCTGGGTGGGACTGAGCCGGGTCTCCACTTGAACAGGGACCACTCCCGGTTTGTAAAGACATGTCGGCAGCTCATGTAGAGCCTTGTAAAGCATCTGGGTGTTTGTTTCTTAGGAGGAGGAGGATACCAGGTTGAGGCTTTGGGTGAGTCCGCCTCACCTGCCCCCTCCTTCCTACACTTAATCGGATGGATGGGGACTGTCACATCAGAGCAAGCTGCTCCCCCGTGGCCCCTAACAGGACCAGCTCCTTCTCCTCCTGACAGGTTACAAAATGATCGCATTTGCTGACACGTCTTCCGCAAAACTGCTTTAGTGCCTGTGTCCACTTTCCTCACAGGAGATGAATGGTGCGCTTGGTCCTCATTTATCACACAGGCTCATCTGAGATCTGTCTCGTTTATTTCTCCCCTTCCCCACTGGAAAGTCTGTGCCTGACATTAATTCTTCTGTGATGACAGCTAATTCCAACTTAACAGGCCGTATTTACTCAGGAGACAGGAAGATTCTCTGTCCCCCCAATAAGTAAATAAAAACAGGACCTCATGGTTTATTACAGTGAGGCTAATTAGGAACACTGATTGGTGCTACTCGGTGGTTCCATTTAAAACAAAAATTGATTTCCCCTGCTCTCCTCAGGAAGGAACAATCCGTATACATTCCATTTGCCCAAGTCACCATCAAAATCTTTATTTACCACAGTCACCCGCACCCAACTTGCAAAGGAAATCAGCAAAATTGAAGCTCAACAGTGAAATGGATTAAAAGCATGAGAACTTTTTTTGACTTCTGTAATTCTGACTTCAGTAATATATGGTCGTGCGGCCCCTGTATAGTTTGGTTAACAACCATTTTATTTGTGGGTTGAGAGCCCCAAGGCATCATGATGCTAATTTATGAAGGATTAACTGGGGGTGTTACTTGTTTAATTTGAGGCAGGATTAGAAAAAAAAAATAAATGCACAGGAATCCCTGAGTTGTCTGCTCTTCGCTGGTCCTCCTAGAAGGCCTCACCCTCCTTAGTGCACCCACAGGCCTTCTGGTCCCTGTCACTGCCCCATGTGTATCAGTGGGTCTACCTGTGGGGACCACGTGGAATTCACCTCTACAGCCCCAATACGGCTCTACAGTGGCTTGCACTCCGGGACTCAAAGGAGGGCTGTCCAAAGAATGATGATGAAAGGACACAGCCTCTAGTAATGGCAATGATTCCGTTCAAAGGAGAATGGAGAAGAGATCTGTGCAGATTCAATTGGCAGAAAAATATCAGGGGGTCTGAGTAGAAAAGGCTGAAGTTAAAAGTTGAAGCCAGCCCCCAACGACGGAACTGCAAACCTTCGTGGGCTCTCAGAGAACTGCTGGGTCTTCTCCCCGGACTACAAGAAGGATCGGTCTTTGAGGACCAGAGGCATGTGCTGGTGGCCGAGGAGAGCTGGTTCTAAATGAAAGGTTGCCAGATATTTGGAATGAGGGGAACAAAGGGGACAAAAAGACCTGGAACAGAGAGGGTTGTAAGCTTGAGTGGCCAGGCCATCACCCAGTTTCAGACCTCAAGGAAGCTGGGCAAATAGAGCCTCTCTATGGAACAGAAAAGTGAGCCATTAGGGCCCTGGAATGGACAGGACAGAGCCAGCTCAGAGCGGGGAAACAAAGGCTGGCAGTGGCAGGCCCCATCTGTGAAGAAGCCTGGAGGACAGTCACAGCCAGTTGCTGCTGGCCTAGAGCAACTGGGCAAAGCAGAAAGAAACACAGAATTTGGAGAGAATCAGCAAAACAAGCCAGAGAAAGAACTTTGGGGGAAGCCCAAAGTAACTCCCTCTTAACTCTGGGTAAGGGGGGCCTTGATGTTCAACTAGGTCTGTAGCAAGCAGTCTTAATCTCCCTGTTGAAAATGCAAAGTATGTTTATGCAGTAAATAATTTAAGAAAGAGTATACACTTGAAAGAAGACATCCATTGAAACAGCCAGGCTAAATTGCCTCCAGGCAAAAACTCGTGCATTTGCATGCTGCATTCTATTAAGTGAGCACACTGCGGCTTTAAAAGAATGCAGAGCCAAATTAAAAGGAATGTGGGCCTGAAACATCAAAAATTCTCCAAGTTTACATTATGAATCACTGTGCTGTTGATATAAGATGAATTAACCATTTACTTTGAGACTGAACTCAGAAAGCACTATTGAAAGTACTGATCCCCGTGTGCAGCCCAGGGAGCAGTTAATCTGCCCATCGCCAGTCTCCTCCCCTTCTGGAGACGGGCTTCTGCATGTGGCAGCTGGAATCATAGAAGGCTGGTGCAAGCGGAGGAGGTGGCTGCCACCTGACTCACTTCTCCGCTCCTGCTTGAGGGGTGCGGGAGCAGCTGTTCCCTGTGGTCCTCTATATCCAGTTTTCTTCTACTTCTATCCCTTGATGTTTGACAGACGTGACTGCAGGACTTGCTTTGGCCAACAGTCACACCGGGGGTGGCACCAGACCTGCTAGCAAGCTCTTCTCTTGGGACTGAGGGGGACAGACACACACTCTAGAGAGTGTGGGCACGGGATGGTGGGGTCTCCCGCCTGGACTCCCCGCCACCACACGAAGGTCCATGGTGGTGGGGACTCACAGAGGATTGTTATCAAGGCAATGAGATTTGGGGGTTGCTACTGTGGAATGACTGTCCCGAGTGGGCACTACTGCTCCCCTCCTCCCACCCGAGGAGGCTCCGGGCAAAGCCAAGGGTGGGAGGAGGGATGACCTTTTCTTCCTGGAAAAAATGACTGGATTTTCGCTTCTTGGTTTTCAAAAGCTGGGGTGCATTTCTATCTATTCCTTACTGGAGACCGGGTGCTTCCTTCAGCTGAGACCAGGGCCGCTGTGTGCTGATGAGTGATAGTATCAACGTAGGGTTTCAGCAGGCCTGGCTAGGCGTTCCATTTCCTTTGCAGAGCAGATCCTGTGTTGGCTGCATTCATCTCTCTGTTCCCAACATGTGATCCATCCCTGGCTCCCAGGATAGAGCTGTGACCTCGGTCAAGAGGGCTAGTGCACTCTATGCCCCTGACCACGGTGACAGAACCAGATGTAGGCTTGTGGTTTAAACCAGTGCAGCAGAATGAATGTCAAGATGCTCACTAGGAATGCTGGTCATCTGGGCAGCTTGGTGTGTGGATGTGAGGTCTGGATCTGCTGTAGCCGTTCTGTTTCTATGGGGAAAGTCAGCCCAAGAAAGAAGCTGACTCACGGAGTACAGAGAATGGCAGCCCAGCCCTGAAAACACTGTGAACCCTTATAAGCCATCCTGCCTTTGAACTTTGACTCATATGAGAAAATAAATTAACTTCATTTTTCAAGACTATTTGATTTGGGTCTTCTGTTATTTGTGACCAAAAAAGCACTTTTAGGTTGAGTCATCCTTTTTCTAAAACCATGTCTTTGATCTTTTCCAAGAACTTCCCTTCCCAGCCTTCTTTTTTTCTCCTATTTGTGCATCTGTCTTGATACTAAATTAACCACTTCATTTTATGCTTAACCACTTCTGTTTCTATGAAGTTTTCTCCCATTCAAAATGGGTTTCCATAGTCTGAGTTGACTTTGTGTTTCGTATCCCTGGTGCCCAATGCAGAGTTTAGCAGAGATATTTTAAAACAAAGTCTGTGCCTGGCATGGTGGTGCACATCTGTAGTCTCAGCTATTTGGGAGGCCGAGTCAGAGAGATCACTTGAACCAAGAAATGAGGCCAGCCTAGGTAACACAGCAAGACCCCATCTCAAAAGAAAAAAAAAGCTTGCTGAATATAGGAATGAGAGAGTCTACTTGCACATACTCATTTGAAGGGCCAGTGCTCTCCTGGTTGCAGGGTAACTAGGTAAGCACAATTTTAAGATTTAGCTACTCACTACCCTTCCATTCAGGATGCTAGTACTGTCCCAGGTCTTTCACAGCCTGCATGCATTTGCTGAAGAGACTACGTTTTGCACAAGTTCAAGCACCACATCTTCAACTTCCTTCTCTGTGGGCTGACCAACCTGGGATAATGATGTTCTACCTCTGGCGTCTGACAGAACTGTAACAAGCAGCAACTGGGACAGCAGAAGGTGCATTTTGGGCAAAGGAGCCAACGCTGACTTCTTTCTGGACACTTCAAGGCCAAGGGCCAACGGAAAAGTTTCCCAATTTCTATATCCAGCTCAATGTTAGAATTCACCAGAAAGATAGGAAAACAGGAGTGGTAGGAAATGGTTAGTTGCCATAAACTGCAAATGCTAACTTCATTTCGAGCAGTATTTTCAGAGCTGGGTACACGGCTGCCTCTGAGCCAGAGCTGGGTAGTTATCCTGCCACTCCCCCTTCCAGCATCTTCCACATCCTGCATCCCCTGGGCCAACCTGAGAAATCAGCTGGGGCTGAGTCTCCTCTTATTCTACTGGCGGATGAATGATCCAAGCAGGCCCTGCTGATGATAGCGCTCTACCTCACAGCTATTCATTCAGAAACCAGCCTGGCACCCAGGCTACAGTCTCCTGGGGATTTTTCATAGAAAATCAAGAAAAAAGTACAGTTCTCTTTTTTTCCTAGGAACAGTGGAAATCCAAACATGCCAAACGCCCTGCTAACTACCATACAAGAGGGTGCTGTGCCTCTTGCCTGAGAAACCAGAGCCCAGGGATAAAGAACAGGATAGTCTTGAGGGCAGTATTTGAATCTCTGGGTCTTGCTGTGTGCCTGATATCTGAGAAATCACATTTCAACTTCCTACTTAGATTTTAGCAACTCTGGTTGGAAACATTCTCACTTTCATCCATACTGATTGCACTTGGTTGAATAGTGTCCTCTCACAGTCAGTCCATCCAGAACCTCAGAAGACTTCATTTGGAAGCAGGGATATATAATTCTCTGTCTAGCAATAGAATGCATTGAGAATTTTGAGAAGAAAGCATTTTAGATTTAGGCTGGGCCTATACCCAATGACTGGCATCTTTACAACAAAGAGAGGACACAGGTGCTGGTAAGAAAACTATGTGAAGATGAAACAGACTGGAGCAATGCTGCCACAAGCCAAGGAAAGCCCGGAGATACCAAAAACTAGAAGGGGAAGGCTGGTTCTCTTTGTAGAGAGGATGGCTGTGCCAGCTCCTTGACTTCAGACTTCTAGCCTCCAGCACTGTTACGTTGTCTGAATCTACCAGTTTGTGGTATTTTGTCATGGCCGCACTAGGAAATAAATACTGAATCCTCAGATTCATACCAGTGCAGGGGCCTGGTGCCCTTGTCTTGGGCTTCGGGATGACTGTTTTCCATGTGTCTACTGTGCGATGGATGCTTTACAGTGGACCTACACAAAGTCTTCCTGAAAACATGTTCTACAACGCTCATCCCAGAAGACTCCTGCCCTGCAATAAACCATTTAAAACAGAAAGCAAGCCATATGCTACCTCTGGGCCAACCTTCCGAGCCCTCATTTAGCCATGCCCAGCTTGGAAGGGTAAGTTTTGATAGGGGCAGACATGAACAAGCTTTCCAACAAGATACCCAGGATCCAGGGGTCAGCCCCAAGCCTTGGCTTACCTAAGTTAGGTACTGAGGATAAATGTAGTTTCACCCCATCTCCAAGTCTCTACTTGGATTTACAGGGACCAGCAATGTTTCTCTGTAAAGGGCTGGGTAGTTAATATGTTAGTTTGCTGGGGCTGCCACAGGAAAGTTTCACAAACTGGGCATCTTAAAGAGTAGAAATGCATTGGCTCACAGTTCTTTAGGACCTAAGTTTGAGGGTATGAGCCTTCTAAGGACTGGGAGGCACTTTGCTCCGTGCCCCTCTCCTTGCTTCTCGTGGTTTCTCAGAAAATCTCTGGCCTTCCCTGGCTGGTAGATGCCTCTCTTGGATTTGTTCTTCCCTTGTCACATGGATGTGGTGTTCTCTTCATGTGAGCTCCCGTGTTCAAATTTCCTATTTTTATAGGGACACCACTTATGCTGGATTAGGAATCCACCAGTTTAATAAATGGCATCAGAAACAGTCCTATTTTCAATAAAGTCACATTCTGTGATACTAGAGGTTAGAATTTGAACACATGAATGGGGGGAAGAGCCCCTAATGACAAATATTTCGGGCTTTGTGGACCACAGAGTATAGCCTTAGCAATATGAACATAATGAGCACCGCTGTGTTTCAATTAAACTTTATACAGACAGTGGAATCTGAATTTCACAGTTTTCACACACCAAAATTTTCTTTTTTTGAATTTTTCAACCATTTGAAAATGTAAAAGCGCTCTTAGCCTATTGGCCGTGCTGAAACCGGCAACACGCAGACATAGCCCGCAGTCCATGGTGCCCATCTCAGCCTGGAAGTTCCAGGTACCCAGGGGCAAACTCTCCCCAGGGCAGAGTGGACACTGCATAAGTGCTTCAAACAGGTCTGGCCAAGTCTCCGTCTGAAGGAAAAAGAAGGCCCAGAGTCCCTGGCTTATGGGAGGGTGCGATTTGACAATGAGCAATCAGTGACAGAAGCCTGACAACAAAGGCCATAATTAGAGTGATGCCAGAGCTGGGACAATGTGTTGTACACCTACAACCTCAGGTTTGCCTGGGGTGACCTGGAGCAAGTCACTCCCTGACACTTGGGTTTCAGTTTCTTCCTAAACAATATCCGCCAAAGTGCCAACCACCTCAGGGAGGAGAGGATTAGCTCATTAAAGATTTTAAAGCACTTTTACATGTAGCCAGTCCATACTTCTGGGAAAGGAGATGTCACTTCGGGGAAGGTGAGAGGACCCAGTTGTCAGAGGTCGGAAAGTCTCCTGGGAAGCTTCCAGAGACTGGTGGGGAAGGTGGAGGCATGAATCCAGGGGGCTGCTGCCTTCCCAGCCCGCCTGCTTCCCGCTCCCACAGAGCCCTGTCTATCTGCGCCTCACGCTGGCAGTCAGGCTCCCCAGCAGGGCCGAGCCTTCTCTCCAAGGTGGTAGCATAAACATCAAAAGCAAAGGAAGGGCGTCCCATTGGCTGGCACAGGGACACCTCCCCAGCCTGGGAAGGCAGCCAAGAAGGACCTGTCAGCCCCGCTGATAAGTCTGATGAGTTTTGATCAGTGATGTGTAGCTACACTGCACTCTACCTTGCCAAATGTGTACATCCCATTTCAGCCTGGGCACCATGGCCACTGCCATTCTTAAATATGGACTTGATGCTGGCAGGGGGCCTGGAGAGCAGCTTTGCTGGCCACTGCTTTTAGATAGGATCAAGGGAACCCGCTTCCATCAAAGAATTTGGAAAGAACTTGAAATGAATTAAATAATGATGCTCCTGAAATGCACGGTGTCCTCGGGGCCTCATGGCCTTGCAGATTGCTAGACCTGGAAAAGGTCTTCAGACCCAAGTCTAGGTTCTCCATGTCAGAGTTGAGGACACGGAGGCCCTGAATGGTGAAGGGACATGCCCAAGGCAACGCTAGGGACACAGCCAAGTCTTGTTTATCACGGCAGCCATTCTCATTTTAGTGGCTGATGCCTCTCGTGGTGTCTGCATGTGATGGCAACCTGAAACTCAGATCAGGGTCCCCTACCTCTCACCAAGCCCAGCTCAGGGCTGCTTCTATGTGACATGAAGAGGAGACAGAGGGTGACAGGGTACAGTGGTCCCCAAAACCCAACCTGGCACTGAAGTGAGAAAAACAGAGGAACAGAGATGGCGCTTTTCTCATGAGCCCAAGATTTCTCAATTTAAAGAATTCCTTTTTTTCTGAGATTATATCCTTAGTGCTTAAGTGCTAAACTGTGTATTTTCTTAGTTTCTTTTTTTTTTTTTTTTGGTACCAGAGATCGAACTCACGACCTTGTGCTTGCCAGGCAGGCGCTTAAGCCACTGAGCTAAATCCCTGGCTAAACTGTGTATTTTCTTAAAAAATAGGCTGATGACAGCACTGGATGATAGATTCTCTCTTTTCCTCCTGTGTCTTTACTTGCATGTAAGAAATGTTATCTTTAGAAACATTTTTTTTTGGTTTGGCAAGATGAAAAGTGAACAATCTGTGATCAGACCCCCTAACACACACAGTCCAAGTACAAGGCATCTCAAAGTCTGTGGACTGCAGAGCTAGAAAATCCCGCTCAGCTCTTCACTAGCCCTCACCACCGCCCTCTGCCCTGGGGACTACCGCTGTGGGCTTTTTACCAAGAGGGTGCCCAAGGCCCCACCCCCTCCCCAGCCTTATCCTCTGCTGCAGGGCGCACAGGGAGCATTCATGGAGCCAGCTGTCATGGGTTCTTTGCTTCATGCCTGCACCCCTTGGTTTTCTGAAGGATTGAAGTCTGCATCTTCACATTCTTTTCCACAGACCCAGTGATGGAGCATGTGAAGATTTTTTTTTTTTTTTGAGATGGGGGTCTCACTATGTAATCCAGGCTGGCCTTGAACTCACAGTGATCCTCCTGCCTCTGCCTCCTGAGTGCTGGGATTACAGGCATGTGCCACCACGCCCGGCCTGGAGCATGAGTTTATTTCTGTTGGTACAGGCTGAGTATTCCTTATGCAAAATGCTTGGGCCCTTATGTGTGCCAGATTTTGGGATATATGTATAGATTTTACCAGTTGAGCATCCCTAATTCAAAAAATCTGAAATGCTTTGAAATATAAAAGCTTTTGTGTTGGAGAAATTTGAAATTTGGATTTTTGAATCAAGAATACTCAATTTATAGTATAGTATGCTCATTAAAAAAAAGCCAATCAACTCTTTCTTACTGTCTAATACAAATATTCAGTTATTTATTAAGTTAAATTAATTTTTATTCTATATCATGTTTCATCAGTTTTCATTCTGGTCTGTTAAGGGAGCTAATGGATCTGTTCCAGATAAATGCGCGAGCACCTGGGAGCTGGGACAGAGACTGGTAGTCACCTAGGAGAACTGCTCACTTATGCCTGCTCAGGAAGGGACGGCCAGTGGCTTTGTACCACAAAATGTTTTATTATTTCTGCGTCACTTATATAGGAAGTAGATATGCTACAGAAAAATTTCAGGCCTGCTGCAGACTTAATGTGTGTGGTGTGATCAAACTCTACAATACTCTTCCTCAAAGCATTCCCCCTCCCTCGAATGCACTCTACTGACCCTGACACGGTCTGAAGCAGTTCTGGGAGACCTCTTTCCTGAGTGTTTTTATGAGATATGATTTTAAAATGCAGTGAATGCTGCTACTGAGTACTCATAAAAACACTAAACTGTGTCCTCATCCACTTTATTCATTGGATCCAGAATTGTGTGACTTCTAGCTCTTGTCCAAACTCACAGTGACCATGAAAGGTAAACGTTTTGAATCACTTCAGGACATCGAAGCAGCCGTAGCAGCACAACTAGAGACTCACCAAAGAGGGTTTTCAGAACTGCTTCCGCAAAATGATGGGATAAGTGTATTTGCAGCAAGAGTGAATAGTCTAAGGAGGACGAATGGCAATGTATCTTTTAGTTTAATGATTAAAAAAAATCAGCATTCACCATATTTTTAGATCATGCTTCATATCTGCTGGGATAGAATATCAGGCAGAAAAGCAAACCAGGTGAAAGAACTGGCAGGCTTCACTGTGTGATTTTGGCAAAGAACAGTAAGTCTCTGTTACTGAGTTTCCCCATGTAGAAAACGGTAAAAAGGACTCCCTCTTCCCAGCATCCTCAGGGCAGGGGTTGTGGGAAGCAATAGTGCTTCCAGACAGTCTTAACAAGGAAGTGTCTTTTCCTGGTTTGGGATGTTGATCACATATATGATGTCATTTAATCTTCACAATGATTCTTATTTAGTAGGACCCAGATCTGATGGCTCAGGCCCACCCAGGGAGAAGGTGACGCCCACTCAGGGGGTGGCCCTGGCAAAGCCCTCAGCCCAGGGCAGACTGTCACTGGTGTCTGGGCCAGGATGAGGCCCTCCCCACCGGCCCCTTAGGTGCTTCTCACTGTCTCTGCCAGCTTCTACTGGCTGTCCTAGGGGGATCTGCCCACAGGGTTCCTTTCCTCTGCCCAGTGCTGACCCTTGCTGGGAAGCACCCTCCTGCCCTCCTGGATTAGCAGCACCAACAGTCCTCCCTGGCTGACGTCTCTCACCCTCTTCAGCGTGTGGGTGACGTCTGCCACTCTCGTTTTGGGAGCTGGACTGCTGGGGATCCAAGTCCATGAGGTGCCACTTGCCAGCTGTCCACGCGTGGACAAGTGATTTCACTGTGCCTCTGAAATGACGCCCTTTGATTGCTTTTGTGTGAAGATGTTCTTCATTTTATGGAGTGATAGTGATGGTACTTGGCAGTGTTTTCCCTGGTGTCCCTACTTGGACACTGGAAATGTACCCTGTCATTGGAAATTACCCCTTCTTACTTTAAAAAACAAAAAGTAGACAATATTCCATTTGTCTGCTATTTTAAAAAAAAGGTATCAATACAAGGAATCTGAGAGTTCTAAGGAGCCCATGCCTGGATTTCCTTATTAGTAAATGAGGCAAATAATTGCCGTACTCTGTTAATGAATTACATTAAATAAATAAATGAGTCAATTCAACACCAAGTGCTTAGACCAGTGGCTGGCAATTGTAACTGCTCAATGAATAACTGTAATAACTATTATTAGTTACTACTAATGTTACTCACTAATCTCTCCAACACTTCCTGCTCCCACTGGTGCTCTCTCCTTCCAAATCTTAAACTGGTTTCACACTCCTTGAAGCAGCATCAATCAGCTCCGAGCAGGTGAACCCCAGATTAGGAAGGCCTGGTAGGGAGTCTCATAGCCCACATGCAGAATGGCTGACTTCTCTGCATGGGAGGAGACGGGGTCAGCCTGGGGACCAGACAGCAGCAGCCCGGGGTTGTGCAGGTGACACAGTGTCCACTGAAGGACCTGGAGGCTGGGGCACACCCAGCGCCGGGCTGAAAGAAGTGAAGGAGCCGACTGGGAATACCGGGGAGCCTGCCCTTTGTCTAAACTGGGGCGCTGTCCCCGAGTGCTGCTGGGATTTGGAGCAGGCTCGGAGCCCAAGATCTTCTGGCTCGCTGAGAGCAGCCAGGAATTGTTTTCTCTTTGTGAAATCTTATGTGTTTAAAATATTGGCAACTAAGTCAAAGTTTTCCGAAATTCTGGGTGGCCCAGCCGAGCACATGTGCAGAGCAGACTCAGCTTGCAGGCCTTGTCTGCAACTTCGGACTACTTACTGAGGAACAGATTAGCAGGAAGGGGGGCGCGGGCATGTGTGTCCCCCTGCCTTACACCACAGAGGTTAGAAGCCCAGCCCTCCTGACCCTGTGGCTCTCAGAACTCTGAGCTTCAGCCTCTCTGTGGGCTTTAATAACCAGGACCTACACGGACAGCATCCAACTTACCCCATAACTGATTCCTAACCACAGGGTCAAAGGCTGAGGAGAGGCGGGCAGAGTCAGACGCCAGCCCGTGCACGCTTTCACCAAAGCTCACAGCGTCACCAGAAGCACAGCAGAGGTCAGGGTGGAAGCACACATCTGCAGCTTCCTGACCTTTGCAATCTGCAGTCAGCGCCCGGGTGGAGATTCCCGAGCAGGAGGCCGTAAGTTTTATATGCACCGTGTTATAAGCCAGAGGCCTGTAATAGGAAACCAAAGGGTCTCTAGGGGGAGGGGAGTGGCAAGAGGTCTGCAGTGCTGAGGGAGCTTGGGGCAAACCAGTAACCAAGCCTCAGTTTTCCTGTCAAAGGCAGTGATCAGCCTGAGACCCAGGCACCCTTGACAAGGGTGCCCAGGATCGAGCCAGTGGACTTGAATAGGAAAACCAAAGGGAATTAGGAGGGAGCTTGACAGGGGCTAGTCAAAAGGCAGCCAGTGGCTTACAAAGAAGGAGCCACCCTGTCATTCTTTAGGGACAATGCCCCCAGAATCCCTGGCCTTAATTTTTACAGTGCATGGTGGAATCTGACCAGCTAATGACTACTAGGCTAATACAATGGCCTCTAGTTACTCGTGTCAGGTGCTTTCACTGCACGGTTGATAGAGGGAGGGAACAGCCTCGAACCCCTTCTGCTACAGAACTGTCAGAAGTCGAGTTGAGCCAAGAGTGGTGGCATAGGCCTATAAACCCAGCACTCTGGGAGGTTGAGGCAGGAGGATTGTAAGTTTGAGCCCAGCCTGGGCAAACTAGCAAGAGCTTATCTCAAAATAAAAGGTAATACAAGGGCAGAGGAGGTAGCTCAGTGCAAAGGCCCTGGGTTCAATTCCCAGTACTAAAAGAAAAAAAAAAAATAAAAAAACCCAGCACAGCTGTGGGAAACAGTGTTGGCTGAGGACCAAGGAGCTGGGGTTCAGCTCACCAAACCTTGCCTTGGTTTGCATGTGTGCTGTCTGATGCCCAGGTCCAACACCGCCGGCTCAGGACATTGAGAGGTTGTGCTGCGGAACCTGTTGTGTCTCCCACAGTCAGCGTGCTGCCTACAACCCTGTACAGCGCATCCCGGTGACCAGGGCTCATGGGAGCAAGCTCTCGTTTGTCGAGGTAGGCGAGAGCTGTGTTTCTGTTTCCTGGGTGCTGACGCATACAGCTGAACCACCTCCCTCTTCACGTATCTGCAGGGCTGCTCAGAGATAACTGGGCCTCCCACTTCTCACACCAGCACAGCTACTCCACGGCCTGGGTGCTGCCTCCCTCCCGACCTCACTCTGGATTATACTGTGAGGCGTATGTTTAGGTCAACTGTTATAGATCCTGTCGGGTCCGTAGCCAAGAAAACAAAAAAGAATTCTCATCATCATAGGTTGGCTGCTTGACTGATTCAGGCTTTATTTTCCCTCATATCCCAAACAATTCTGCACCATGAAATACTTGAAATATGAGTTTTCACATTTACCGAAACTATAGACTATTTCTGTGCTTTTCTTGAATTTTTTTATGGGGAGAGTAGAACAAACTCATACTTGGGGCTCCAGGCGGGGTGGTTCTGAATTCTTCCTGCAGTCAGTTGCAGCGGATGTGGATCCCCTTTGGGGAATTCATGGGGACAGTCTTAACACCACGGACCCCTTCTGTGCAAGCGGAAGGCATTCCTGGCAAATGCAGGCTGCAAAATACGCTACCTGGAATGTTAGCACGGGCATGGCCTTTCCTTGAAAAATCTAAAGTATATTTCTCTCTGTATACATACATGGTTTTTCAGAAGCTTTTAAGCCTGGAAAACAATCATAGCCGAGGCCATTTCTGAGATGGCACTAAAAAAACCTACTCGGAGACAGATAAAAATAATGAGAATCTTTCTGTCAGGAAAGATTTAGAAAATATCACTGGCATTATTAAAATTTAATTTTTTACTCGGCTTTTTGGTTCTCCTTTCCAGTGATAATGAGCAGGATTGCACACCTCCGCCTTGCTAGTACTTGTTTTGTGCAATAAATTCAGCCTTCCAGTCTGAAGACATTTCAGACAACAGTTTTGACTGCTATAGGCTTATTTTTTGCCCTGTGCTGTGCTTTGAGTCTTCCTACAAAAACCAGTTCATGAGATAATTTTCCACAAGGCCAGTGGAACTAATAAAAATCAATTTTACCTAACTGATTCAGAGAAATCTTGGGTATAGCCAAGGCAGAAATGAAAAAAAAAAGGGGGGGCGAGGAAAAGGATCAGTGTATTCACTAATGGTTTACTTGATAGAGAACTATCAAATTAGCCGACAGGAGATGCTTGGCTGTGGAATTTTCTCTTTCAGCCTGAGCTGAACATCTTTTAAGGGTCCAGGAAGAGCACTTCTTCCCAGCAGCTGATGGTATTTGAGTGTAATAATTCTCCCAAGGAGTTGCCCATGCCTGGGAGACCAGGCTGACTTGGGGCCTGGCAGAGACGCTGGTTTTGGGAAGGAGTAGGTGCTTTTACTCCAATTGCTCACATCACAGGACACTGGGGTCGGGAGCTCATCTTTGGTCCCTTTCATTTTTTATGTTTTGCAGGGATAGGGACTGAGTCCAGGGTCTCACACATGTGTGCTAGGCAAGCTATCTGCTGCTGACCTGCATGCCTAACCCCCAATTCAAGTTCTGATATCTTCACATCCTCGCAGCCCCATGGTCACCCCCAGGAACCCCATGTTGTCTTCCTGGTGATAGGAGTGGGCTAGAAAGTAAGTGCAGAATGTGGAGGCATGCAGCACACTGTGAAACACACGCCTCAACTGAGACACCTATTCTGTGGGTTTGAAACACTACTTAGCATATCTGAAATCAAATAACAAGCCTTGCATAGAAAGGAGGAGATGGGAAAGAAACGCAGCCAAGTGTTAATAATATATGTACTTGATGGTGGGTGTTTTGTTCTATCTTTATATAGTTCTGCATTTTCTTGAATCAGTGTATTTTCTACATATATAATAATTATGCTTCAAAATAATGCTATAGTAACAATTGATTAAGCTGGAAAAAGAATATTTCCAATGCTATGAGAAAGACGGAATGTAAACAAAAAAGGAACACCATGTAAAATTATTTTTTAAGCTTTTTTTGGGTACCCTCTACTATTTTTGCATCACAGGAGTTCTTTTATTGAATTCTTATAACAGATCCATGACAAAAGTATCAGTGTTCCCACTTTCCAGGGTGGTAAACTGAGGCTTAGAGAGTTAAGCTGTCCAATACCATATGGCCAATCAGCACCAAGGTTGGAACGTATTTAAAAATCGGGTCAGATTTCAGAGCCTACTAGTCGTGCCATGGGGAGAAAGGCTATCACAGTATATCCTGGTCTGTAGCTCTGGTTCCAAGTGTTTTGCATAGCAGGTGAGTCATCTTGCATTTATGAATAAAGTCAGGACTAATGTCTGTCCTGTCCTGCTAGCTCACAGGTCCTTGTGCTGTTCAAATTAGACTGCACACAAAGTGGAGAATGCAGCATCCTCCTCCAAGGGATATATGGTGACTGGTAACATCTCATGTCACGCCGGTGACTGAAGAGTGGTCCCATAAGCTACCTGGGTTCTAACAGTTTTCAAAGGAAAAAACTACACTCATTTAAACACACTGAGATTATATTGAATGCATTTTTTTCTCCATGACTGAAAATAACAGATCTGACTCTATACTAATCATCTTTAAGACCAATTTTCTTGCCAATACTCTATTAGGTGGGAAACAAAGTTGCAATTTGTATGTACATTATGAGCCCAATTTTACCAAAAGAAAAATACATAAATATAAAACAGAAATTGGAAAGATATACATGGAAAACGCAAAATAACTGGGTCTAGGTATTGGGCTTATGGCAACTGAAAAATTGTCTTTGATTCATTATATTTTTCAGTTTAGGTGGATAATAGACATGCACTATTTGTATGATCAGAAAACATATTTGGTCACCCTCATAGACATAAAAACCCCCTCTTCCTTAGCTAAGGCTATAAATAGATTTACTACTTGTGGTTATCTGAATTTGGTGGTGGTGGGGCATTAAAAGCTCATTTGGAACACATTTTGGATCCTAAAAAATGAGGACAGTAGATATTCCATTTTCTTCAAAAAAGTTGAGCTCAGTCTGTTGATGGCTTTTGCCACCTGCCACTTGACTGCAAACTACCCAAGGTCAAGACACAGGCGAGAACACGGTGCACTTGGAGAAAAACAACACGTACTTGCAACTGCACTGATGTGGTGCAACACCAGTGCCTGGTTTAGTGACCGGGTCCCGTGCATGGTGGCCTCAGAAGCAGAGTCATGCCTCCTATTGGAGCACACAAGCAGTAGCTTAACAGAAAAGTGCCACCCTGTTTGCAAAAATGAGGCCTAGTTCAGGTTTCAAGCAGTGCCACCAAAGAAGTTATTTTTAAGTATCAGATTGTATTTGTAGCATCTGGCATTTTGCATGCTAGGTTTTTATGACTTCAGTGTGATACGTGTTCCATAAGACAAACAAACAAAAAGAGATTAAATGTGTTACAGCACAGTCATGTCAAATATCCCCAGTATAGAAACATTATAATATGCCCTAGAGAGTATTCCAGGGCCAAGTAAAACATTACCCAACGTGTAGAACCTTGGAATGGGGACTACTTAGCAGCAAGGGGAACAGGGATTTACTTCATTTACGAGGCCAGTACACAGCCTCAGATGCTAACACGCACTGATAGGGGACACCAACATTTCAGCTTAAATCAAGACTAAATCCAGTCACGTCGACACTTTGCCTTTCAGCAGAAGATCACAAACAGCACAAATCTGGTCTCTTCTACTAATTGGGGAGGTTTTCTAATTTGCTTATGATATCTGCCTTGTGTTGAGCTAATCTTCCTCCAGTTACCTCCTAATGCTGTCTGGAATAATCCGCTTACTCCTGGTCTGTCTGCAGTACTTTATATCAAGTAACACTTGCTTCTTTAACAGAGCCACAGCAAAAGGCAGCTGTAGCCCGGCTCTGGGCCTCCGCATCCCCAAGTGTGCGGCAATGATTGCAGATGCCTCTAAGGCCTAAGGCAGGCCAGAAACAAAGGTGCAGCGTGGCTTCGGAAGGAGTGAGAACATTGAGGTACATGTCAAACTGCACCAATTAACAACTGAAAGCATAATCTGATAACTGTTTTGAAATGATGAAGACAGATAATGTTGCTGTCTCAGACAGGCAGGCAAAATACTTCATAGTGTTCTCCAACCTATGTAATTATTACTAACAACATCCAAACTCATTTCACAGACTTTTTTTCTAAACAGAGTCTGGAAACGCCCTCCCCCTTAAAGGTTCATGTAAACACTGCCACTCGAGGCAGAAGGCTCGGCAGTGCCATCTCAGTGGTAGCACTGCCCTGTTTTGATTCAGTATTAATGTGCTGGATTTTTGCAAAGAGTTTTAGAGAAGTAAATATTTTAATTTTCACCGAACAGGATAGTCCAGCACTCTAATGCTGACAGAACAGGCCATGGGCATGCGCGCCTGGTGGAATACCAGCAAACAAAAGCAAGGAGGAACTGCAGTACCAAGTAGGAGACAGAGGGTGGTTCCCGGATGAGAGGCAGGCTGTGGTCCCAGCCGGGCCACTGCGTGGCTGTGTGACCTTAGGCATTGCACTTCCTGCTCCTGGGCCCCATTTACTTTTCTGTGAAGGTGCTTGGGTTGCGCAAAGACCATTGGATTTCTAAGATGATGTCTACTGTGAAAGCTTGTGCTTGTTCATGGAGGGTTCTTATACCTTTTCGTATGAATGTGTTTATTCTAAACAGCAATCCTAGCATCTGTTTTCCCTTTCTTTGCAACACATCTTATTTGAAAGCACTTTCCTTACAGTTTTAGGTTACTGAAGGGGTAGAAAGTTATATTATTTAATCCTACTTTATAGGAGTTTGCTTTTACATTAGAGAACAGACTCAGAACAGTGATCAGTAAGGTTTACGTACCCAAAGTGGGGGGCAGGAGGAGGAGGCTGCCTTCGAGTGCCTTGTGGAAATGTATAAAACAAGCAGCGAGATAGTCCTTTGCCAAACACTGTCATAAATTTTTTATTTGGCAGCTAACATTCTCACTAGTTTTCTTGGCAGCAATTGGGACCTTTAGCAAGAAAGGTGCAGAAGAAAAATACCTTGTTTAGAGATGTTTTCAACACTTTCTGGGATTTTTTAGAACTTCTGCCTGCAGCACATTTTTACAACTACAGTCTCCAATCACCTGATGAGTGGGTGGTGGGGTTTAAAGATTTTTCTTAAAAAAAAAAAAAAAGGAATATATAGAGAGAAAGTGAACAAGCAGTGCTACCCCCTCTGGCCTTCCACCGAGCACATCTTTCTTATTTTCAGTGCTAGGCATTTCTGATATCCAAGCACTTAGTTGTCTCTGTCTAGACAAAAAACCGAAAATAATTTCAGAATGTACCTTTTGTTGGGTCCGATACTACCTATGTTGTATTCCCAGATGACAGGGAAATGAAAGTGAATCAAGCTGATGAGTTGGGTATTTTTCTTCAAGCGCTCTGCCCAAGACAGACCCCGTCTGTTGCCCTTGGTCAGCTCATGGGCGAGGGTTGGGGTGCTGATGTAATGCCTGCAGGAGAAGCCTGCAGCAGTCACAACCTTGGGTGGTGGCGTGTGTGGGGCAGAAGCCTGTGGGGCTGGCGCTTACTCCTTTCTGGGCACTGAAACTTCTTTGGGGACCGTGAGATTCTGGGAAATAAGGAGCTCAAATTCGTAAGGAGTCAGTGATGAGGTTTTTCAGGGCAACCATGTCCTAAACATTATACAAACACTTCCTACAGATGAGCAAAAACCCTTCTACCAGAGGACTTCCGTTATGACTGAAGAGGTTGGCAAATTCACTCCCCTGATCGCAAGTACAAAAACTGGACACTTTTCAAAATCACCCTCTCAGGGCTCTGGATGACTAAAGGCCAAAAAACAAATCCAGAAGTATTTATTTATAGGATGCTGGCAGAACTTGGGTTAAGAACATCCCTACCGCGCCCCTTAGTTTACTGGCTAGAATCATGGTTTGGCCACGGTGCAGATGCCAGAGGAGGCTGACTTGATTTGGAGCAAGGGGCAAAACTCTGCCTTGCAGCATCGTCAGTAAGAGGAGCAAACTCAGTGTGAACATGAGCCTCACAGCTCTGCTAGCCTGAGGATGCAGTCTGAGCTGGACGGAGCAAACCGACTAAAAGTGTGGTCAGAGAGCCACAGAAGTTCTCCATGCATCACTTACTGCCTGGGAAAATATGACATGTGTGGGGAGACCTGGGAGGCCACTGAAAAGTCCCCAGGCTTCTGGACAAGTTCCTCAACACACACACAGATCACCTGTCACAGGATGGACACATTACGGATTAAGAGTTTTGAGTCTAACCTCTGCCCAGTCAAAGGCTGACCACTAAGCTATACATACAAAGAGGGTAACCAGGAAGCCAGGCTCCTAAAACCAAGAAAAAAAAAAAAAAAAGCAACAATTGGACAGACTGCAGGGGAGATAAAGCTTTTCAATAATGCTCAGGTAAACTACTTTATAGTAACTGGAATCTGGACTGTTACAATACAATAGCTTATGCAAAATGCTCAGTTTTCAACAAAAATTAAGATACCACACGCACGCGCGCGCGCCCACACACACACAGGGCTGGGGATGTAGCTCACTGTGAAGGCCCTGGGCTCAATGCCCAGTAAAAAACAATAACCACAAAAAAGACAAAGAAAGAAAGATAAAGAAAAATGTGACTATATTATATTTAGAGGAAAACAGCAGTCAACAGAAGGAAGACTATGATGTTAGATTTAGTGAAGAGACTTCCAATCAGCAGTTAGAAATATGCTCAAAGAATTGAATTAATTTATGCTTCAAGCATTAAAAGAAATTATGATGATAATGCTTCGACAAATAGAGAATCTTAACAGAAAAAGAACTATGAAAAAGAGTTAAATAGAAATTGGAGATTTAGGGCCAGGGATTTAGCTCAGTGGCTTAAGCGCCTGCCTGGCAAGCGCAAGGTCGTGAGTTCGATCCCCGGTACCAAAAAAAACAAACAAACAAACAAAAAAAATTGGAGATTTAAAACTAAAGTAATAAAGTGAAGAAGAGCTAGTAAATCTAAAATTTTTTTGAAACAGAAATAATCCAATCTAGTGACAAAAATTTTTGAGAAAAGTGAAGAGCCCCAAGATATCTGTGACAATATTAAATATACCAAAATATGTGCAATAGACTGCCACAAAAGAGGACAGAAAGTGGCAGAAAATGTACTTGTAGCAATAAACTCATCACAAAGAGCAAACACCAATACGATCAGCTGACTTCTCACCAGAAACAATGGATGAGAGAGTAGTGTGGTGATATATTCAGTGCTGATGATATATTCAGGGAGGCAAACCTGTCAACTACAAGTTCTATGTCTAGCAATTGTCCACCAAAATTGAAGGCATAAGCCAAATGCACTGGCCCATGTTTGTAGTCTTGTACAGCTATTCAGGAAGCTGACGCCGAAGGATTGCTTAGCCTATGGGTTATAACCTGAGCAAGATAGTGAGACCCTGTCACAAGCAAGCAAACAGGCCAACAAAAAAGGCATCTTTTATTTATCATTACTATTGTTGTTGTCATTAGGTATTTTTGAGACAGGGTCTCAATAGGTAGTTCAGACTGGCCTCGAACTCACAGATCATCCTTGCCTTGGCCTCCCAAGTGCTAGGGTTACAGACGTATGACACCTGTAAGTGAGGGCATCTTTTAAATAAGCAATGAAAACACTTTTTTTTTGGTGAACAGATTTGCCTTACAAGAAATACTAAATAGAAGTCCTTCAGACTAACAGGAAATTAGACTAGATGTAATCAAATCCACAGAATCACATGAAGAAAACCAGACATGGTAAATATGTGTGCAAATATTTCAAGAAGTATATAAATATATGTATATTTTCTTTTCTTCCATTAGTGTCCTTAGAAACAATTAGATGGCATAAACAATAATTACACTTCTGTATTGTTAGGGTTATATTCACATGAAGCACTTTATGAAAAAATCCAGATATGTATGGTAATGCTTATAGCAAAGAGTAAGAAAATAACAAAAATGGTAGCTAAAGAAATCAAGAGATGAATTAAAATGGAACACATGAAATAACTGTTTAGATAGCATGAAATAAAAGAAAAAAGAGTGAAAGAAAAATATAAAAGACATGATACAGAAAGAAAATAAACCTCAAAATGGCAGGCATAAGTCTTTAAAATTAAAAAATCATATGAAGCATTAATGGATTAAATGCTCCAAACAAACAGTGTATCATTAGACTGGTTAAAAAACCCTTGAGTTTATGGCTGTCTATATAAGACACATTTCAGATTTGAAAACACGTACAAATTGACAGTTAAAATATGGAAAAAATAAAAACCATGCAAATTAAGGAAGCTAAAGTCTCTATACTAACATCAGACACAGATCTTAAAGAGAGCTGGTATGCTGCGCCTGCAGTCTCAGCTGCCTGCAAGGCTGAGGCAAGAGGATCACTCACCACTAGGAGTTTGAAAGTATCCTGCCCAACACAGTAAGGTCCTGTCTCAAAAAGTGAAAGAAAACAACATAAAAGACACATGCAACTTAAGAGAAGAAATATTCCTAGAGACAAGGAAGTACATTTTGTAAATATAAGAAAGGCCGATATATCAGAAGATTTTTCAGTAATGGACATATACAACTAACAACCAAGTGTTAAATATGTGAAGCAAAAACTGCAGAGATGAAAAGAAAAATAATTATACCCAGATTTCAATATACTACTCTCAATAATGATGTAATAGTCAGAAAGTCAATAAGGCTAAAGGCGAATTCAGCACTATTGCCAACTTGGCCTAATCAATATTTATAGAACACTCCACTTGATGGCAATAGAATTCGTGTTCTTTTCAAAAGTACAGACAATATTACCCAGAACAGATCGCATATTCCACAAAACAAGGCTCAACAAATTGGAAAGAACTGAAGTAATAAAAAGTATATTTTCTAATCACAATAGCATTTAGAATAATAGAAAATAATTTGAAAAAGCCTCAAATAGTAGAAAATTAAGTAATGTACTTCTAAAGAAGCCATTGTTAAAAACACACATACACACACAATGGGAAATTATATTTTGAAATGAAATATGAAATAATAACTATTAATACTTGTAGGATACTTGGAAATTTATTTGCCTAGTTAGATAGTTCTCAAACCAATAACTAAACTACCACATTGAGAAATTAGAAAAAGAGCAAATTAAGCCCAACACAAGGAAAAAGAGAGAGAGAGAGAGAGACAGACAGAGACAGAGACAGAGAGACAGAAATGAAATGGGAAACAGCAATAGAGAAAAATCAGTGAAATCAAAAATTGCCTCTCCAGAAAGATCAACAAAACTGAAAAATTTTTAGATAGCATGGCCAAAAATAAAGGAAGAAGACACAAATTACTAATATTAGGAGTGAAGAAAAACATCACTGCTGATTTAACAAAAATGAAAGGATTACAAGGGAATGTTCTGAACAACTTTATGCCAAAAAAATCAGGCAGTTTAGGTAAAATAGACAAAAATGCGCCAGTTCTTAGAAATATACACATGATCAAAACTGCCTCAAGTGAACAAAAAATCCAAATAGTGCCGTAAAAGTGAATAAATTGGATTAGCAATTTAAAGTCTTTCCATAAAGAAAAGCTATGCTTAGATGGCTTAAATAATGAATTCCATCATATATTTAAAGAAGAAACAATATTGATTTTACATAAAACTCTTTTAGAAAATAAAGAAAATACTCCAAATTATTTTATAAGGCCAGTATTATTCTGCTACAAAAGCAAAACAAAGGTATTTTAAAAATCCATCAAAAATATACACATCAAAATCCTTTATAAAAGTATTATAAAACTGAATCTATAATGTATTAAAGAGTTTAAACAGTAAGAGGAAGTGGACTTTATTCCAGTAATGCATTGGTTAGTTTAACATCTGAAAACCAGTTAATGTAACAGCATATTAACAGAATAAAGGACAAAAACTATGCAATCATCTCATTAGACATAAACAATTTGGCAAAATCCAATACCTACTCATGATAGAAACTTACAACAAACTTAGAATAAAGGGAAACTTTCTCAACCTAATAAAGGACTTCTATTTAAGGAAACACTAGGCAGGCATGATGGTGCACACCTGTAATCCCAGCACTTGGGAGGCTGAGGCAAAAGGACTGTCATGAGTTGGCCTTACCAGCCTGGGCTATGTAAGCAAGTTTAAGGCCAGTCTGCAGTACACAATGACACCGTCAAAAAAAAAAAAAAAAAACCCAAAACCAACCAATCAATCAACCAACCAAACAAACTCTACAAACTAGACATACAAACTTAAATAATGCATAGTTTCATTTAGATGCGAACCGCTCTGCAAATAAAGCCTGAAATGGATAGGTAATGAGAAGTAGGGAGACAGATCTTTCTCACAGCGGAAGGGAATTAAGAGATGAAAGGAGTGTGAAGAGAGGAGTACAAGGGGTTAAAAACAATTAATATGTGTTATGTACATATAAAAATTCTTTATAGGAATGTAGTCATTATGCATTGGAAATAAAATAAAAAGTAAAAACTTAATGGTGAGAGCCCAAAAGGTATTTCTCTAAGATTAGGAATGAGGTGAGAAAGTCTGTCTTACTATGGCTATTTAAAATTGTACAAGAGGTTGTAGCCAATGCAATCTAGCATGAAAAAGAAACAAGAGGCATCCTTATTGAACAGGACCATTGTCCTCATTCACATATGACACAATCCTGTATTATAAAATCCTAAAGGAACTACAGAAAAGTTACTAGGGCTAATGAATGAACTTAGGAAGACTACAAGACATAAGAACATTGGATGGGGTGTGGTGGCACATGTCTATAACCCATGATTCTGCTAAGGCAGGGAGATCATCATGAATTTGAGGCCAGCCTGGGCTACATAATTAATTCATGGCCATCCTGGACTACACAGCAAGACCCTGCTTCAGAAAAACAAGCAAACAACAACAACAACACTAGAACATACAAAAATCAGTTGAATTCCTATATATTAACATGAAAATAAAATTAAGAAAATTTAATTCACAATAGTATCAAAATGAATGGAAGCATTAGGAATAGCTTTAACAAAACAAGTGCAAGGGTTATATGTTGAAACCTATAACATTGTAAAATTAAAGATCTAAATAAATGGAGAACAATTCTACGGTCATGGATTGAAGACTAAATACTATAAAGACGGCAATTAAATGCAATTTTGATCAAAATTCATGGAGCTTTTTCGAGGGACAAAACTAAAGGAAGAACCCTTGAATTTATGTGTAAATGGGGAAAATATTAGTGACTAACAAAGCAATTTTGAAAAGTAAAGTTGGAAAACTTACACTGCCTGATTACAAAGCTACTGTAATCGAGACTGTAGCACTGGTGCAAAGACTGATATAAAGAACAACAGAACAAAACAAATTCTAGAAAAACCTGTACATTTATAGTCAGTTAATTTTTGGAAAGGATCCAAAATAATTCAATGATGCTGGCAGAACTGGATATTCATATTTTTTAAAAAATAGATCATTATTTCTTATAATATACAAAATTCAAACTAGAACACAGACCCAAAATACAATTTATAATTATAAAAACTCTAGAAGAAAATCTTTCTGACTTTGGGACAGGCAAAGACTTCTTAAATATGGCACTAAAAGTATGATTGATAAAACAGAATAAATTGATAGATTCATTTTATTAAAATTCACCATTAAGAAAATAAAAAGAGAAGCACAGACTAGGGGAAAACATTTCCAAGTCATATGTCCAATAAAATATTTATATAGAACACACAAATAAAAACTTGCAGCATTCAATATTAAGATGACAAGCAACCCAATTAAAAATTATAAAATTATCAGCCAGGCATAGTGGTGCATGCCTGTAATTCCAGCACTCTGGGAGGCTGTGGCAGGAGGATCATTGTGAGTTCAAGGCCAGCCTAGACTATATAGTGAGTTCAAGGTCATTTTGTACTATAATAGTGAGACCCTGTCTCAAAAAAATTATATTTATGTATAATTGTCAAATAACTGAATAGATATTTTACCAAAGACTACACAAATGTCTAACAAACACGGAGAAAAGTATTAACCTCATTAGTCATTATGAAAATGCAAATTAAAATGAAATTTCACAATGTACCCATCAAACTAATAAAAATGACTGATGATACCAAGTTTGTGAAATCCTCAAACATTACTTATGAGAATGTAAAGTGGTATGACTACTTTGGAAAACACTTTTGGAGTTTTTAAAAATAGTTCAACACGTATATACATAATGACTCAACAGTTCTACTCAAGTACAGGTGGGTAGATATTCATGCGAAATAAAACCATATGCCTCTATAAAAAATTGTATGCAAATATTAACAGCAGCACATTCAGAACAGCCCCAAACTGGAAACAATCCAAGAATCTATCAGCTGTTGAATGCATAAAAAGATGTGGTGTATCCATATAGTAAAAAACTACTCAGCAATAAAAGGTAATTAATATGAGCTGCAAGATGGATGAAACTTCAAAGCCTAACCCTAAGAAAAGAAGGCAGACATAAAAGGCTGCATTGCTGGGTGACTCTTTTTACTGACTTCATGTAGGCAGGGAGAAACATTTTGGTGGCAACAGAACCATTTTAAAATTAGATGATGGTGTTGGTTGTATCACTCTATAAATTTAATGTAATTCACTAAGCTGTATGTGTACAATGTGTAAATTGTATGGTTTATAAAAACTCTAATACAGCTGTTGGAGAAAAAGTCTATAAGCCCTGTAACTGTTTTTCAAAAGATGCCCAGGTTCCCAGGAAACCTGTTAGTAATAAAGTAGTAAATTCACTTTTCCTGATTGGAATAGCCCATTCTCCCACCTCTTTTGGTAATGGCAGTCTACTTATTTCCCCCTGCAAATATTTATTTGTTTCTTGACTGGTTCCCCTATGAAATGGAGTTATGCAATGTTGTATCTCATTACCTATTCCAGTGCTTGACACATCAGAACTATAAGTAAGTATTTAATCAATAAATGATATAAAAAGATGAGGAATATTTGAATTTTCATTAAAAATTCACAAACTTGTATTCTTGTATTACTCATGAATATCTACCTTAAACGTATTTACCTTTATCACAACAAAACTCATCTATTTTGTCCCAGGCGCTACGTGCTGGGTGTGGGGGACTGAGCTGGTGTTGTCCCCACAAGCTCATGGTCAGTGGGAAATGTGACACACTATCTGCCAGGTGATGAGCAAGGGTGGCACGGCCCAGCCTACTGCAGATCCGGAGGAAAGAGGGTAGAGAACCAAGGGCTTCTGAGCTCAGAAAGCACAGGAGATGCTGCTGAAGAGTAAACCGATTTGAAGCCCAGGTATCACCTGACTATTGCATAAGAATTTGTTTGTTCTTCATGCAGATCAGCATGTTTGGCAATGTCAGCTATATTTTAGGACACGGTTCTCAAAAGGTAAGTCCAAGGACACTGAAATGTTTGACTCCCAGGTGATCCATAAAGTCAAAAGAATGTTCACAATAATTCTAAGATGCTCTCTGTACTCTCTATTCCTCTTCTTTCTGAGGGTACAGTGGAGATTTTCAGATGACACTTGATGTGTGACATCACAACAGATCAAACCTAGAAGCAGAGCTGAGAGTTCAGCCATCCTACAAAGTCAGGCACTGATGAGCTGTGTGAGCAAGTACAATGGTGTCTTTTCCCTAATTTTATTTTAGAAAAAAATGTAGTTATTTTCACAGAAATGTTTGTCTATATGTGATCAGTCTATCGTAATTTTAAAATGAATAAGTGTTTAAAGTCTGCTTCAATTTCTGTTATCAATCCTGACAGATATAATCCACTTAAACAAGAATTCTTTAGGGTTGCCAATAATTTTTAAGAGTTCAAGAGACCTAAATGTTGGAGACTTGTTGCTGTTCTAGGGTGGCAGGAGGGATTTGGAGCCCTTTATCTACAAAATGCATCAAAATGGACACCAGAAAATATTTCCATAGAACAAGCAAAATCCATCAAGCCACTTTCAAAGGCATGCAGGGGAATTCACAGGAATCATAAAGAGCTGTGGGTCCTGAGACTGCTTGGGCTGGGTTAAACCTCAAAACACAGCAGAGCTGAGATTTCACAGGGGACACCCCAGCTGAGCTCTTTGTGGATCCTTGCTTTTAAGACTGCACCAATGCACAATGGTTGGCATTTTGTAAGCAAAGAAGTGCAGTGGAACAGCGAATTAATAGTTTTATATCTGTTGCTAAAATGTCCATTTTGGAAGGGAATGTGCCAAGGAAAAAAATTTTGAGTTGTGTTAGGCTAATAGCCAAGAGTGGGCACCTCCAGGGAATGGAAGATGGCCTAGCATGAGCTTGAGTATGAGCTTCGTTTGAACTCACACTGCTGAAGACTGCTAGAGAGCTAAGATCAAACCCAGCTGTGTGACCTTGAACAAATTCCCTACCTCTCTGAGCCTCAGGTATCTCTCCTGCAAAATAGGGCTAGTAATACCTCCCACAGAGCTGTAGTAAGGATGAAATGAGGACAACCATAGGACGCGACTGGTACAAAGTGACCAATCTAAAAGTGTACTGCTGGATTAGGATTCCTGTAACTAGCCCCGTAAGGCTCTGAGGCTAGCTCTTCCATGCTCTGTGCTGCCTTTGTTGTGAAGAGGCTTTGGGCATCAGCTTCTGTGGTCATTACACGGACTTGCCAGGATGATAGCAGCCTCTGGGAAGGCACTTGGGGTATCCAGGGGGTCCTGCATCCCACCAACATCCTTATGGACCCCTTTCCTTCTTCCTCCCCTTTCTATACTTGGCCCCCGCTTAGCTACACCACTGGCATCAGTGGGAAAACATTACTGGCTGAGCTTATATTTAGGGGCACAGAGGTCTTTTTCTGTATAAGTTTACAGCAGAGAACAATGAAAAGACTAAAATCCAAAGCCAACAGGGACTGAGGGAGCTGCCTACATCTTAGGTTTTGCCATGACGTGAAAACACAAGGCAGTGTAACATGAACAGCCCTGAGATCTCTCCAGGGTGGAATCTATGTTTTCAGCTATGCAGGAATACTTATGACGGACCTTTGAAAAAGTCAGTTGGAGGTGTGTTAAATGAAAACCAAGATAACCTTTCTTAGGCACACTTTCCCCATGTACTCCAGAATCTTCATTTTGAAGACGGCAAGAGTTGGAGAAATGCCTTAAAAGAGGGGAAGTGTCTATTTTTTCGCCAACCTCATTCAAATTGGGCACTCTTGGGATGAAGGGGAGGCTTGCCATTTGTAGACAAGAATGAAGTCTTTTGTGAATGGCTTAAGTACACAACCGACTGGCTTTAAAAAGTGTCAAAGGCTATTTTTGGAGAACATGTGGTTGGCTGTGCCAAACTGAAACGTTGACTTATCGCCTGATTTAGCATTAAAACATCAGAACTTACAATTTAGACCACTCTGTTTACTCCAGATGAGTTTGTCAACAGGCTGCAAATATATTTATATTATCATAATAAAGCAAGAAATAGGCGGGAGTGGTTTCTCACTGTCGAAGGCCACATTGAAAAGCACTTTATAACGCTGAAATTTGAGCTGCTCTATCACAGAGGCAACTTCTTCTCCCCAGAGAGCAGACGCTGGTTGTAGCTATGTTAGTGTAGTGCATAATAGGTTTATTCTCATTCACAAAACAGGAATGACTTTATGGCTCCAAAGTAAAACTAGGGTAAGAAATATACTCGCCGATTTACTACAGATGTGGTCTCTGACACGTACACACGGGGAATCTGTTATTAATCACATGCTCAGATTTGAATCTTATAAAGTACAAGGCAGACAAGCATTAAGTTCAAGGTCTGAACTGATAAAATAAAAAGAGAAAAAAGATTACCGTGCCTGTGTCTGCCATTGTGTTCGAGCACATTGCTTTAAAAGATATCATTCATCCCCTTCCCTGCCTTCGCCCCATTTTATTTCAAGGTTGGTCTGTCTTTTGTTTGCTTCTTTTCACTGTGACACAGATGACAGCTCCGGGAAAGGCAGCCCTTCGGCTGTCCCGCTCGCTCGCTCGCTGGACTAGGACAGGAATGTGCTTGTTCGGCATTTGCTCGGGAGCGCCTAGCCTCCAAGGACCTGGGGGACCAGTGGGGCAAGGAGCACATGCCGGACTGTGCCGCACCCACACCCTGCGGGCTCTCGCCACCACCTGCCTCCAGGGTTAAGGTGGCCACGGTAATTATGCCAAGGCCATGCATTACTCTGACAAAGTAATCCATCAAATTATTTCTCACAATTTCAATTCGCTCCTCGCATTTTCCCTACCTCCAAAGCCAGCTGGATATTATATTACCAGAGCTGTTGAAAAGGTGGAACACTAGCCATGGAGCCAAAGGCCACGGCAACTATGCAATGCATAAATTTTTATTGTTTGCTCAGTATTGAAATCTCATTAGGGTCCATAATTCATCTGAACACTGTGAACATTTACATCTGTTGATCATGAGAACCTAGAAGGAATGTACACCTTTGGCTAACTTGTTTTCAGAGGAGGCAGAGTGTGCGTGTGTGTGTGTGTGTGTGTGTGTATGATGCATGCACACATACATACTCACAAGTTTTTAGCCCTTGAACAGCTGTGCTTTAAATATTCTTTACGCAAACCAATTTCCAACCTGAATTTAAATATCCCAAAGTTGTTTTCATTTAGCAGCTTTCAGACAAAGACTTAGTTCTCTTCGGGTCCAGCTTAATCAATGTTGGAAAATTCCAGTCATTGCACGTTGGCCTCGATGCAGCTCTGCTGTGTTAATTACATCAGAATTATCCCCAAGATTACACGCCTTTCATTCAACATATATATGTTTTTGTCTTCATTTAATTATAGCTTCAGAGTATACTCAAGAGAGGAAATACAATCGTAACTGCTTCTGGGTCCCAGGGATATCCACATCTGGGTCCAGATTTTTGGTGTGCGTGTGTGTGTGTGTGTGTGTGTGTGTGTGTGTGTGTTTACACATCTTTCCTACTATGTGTCAATCTGGCAGTACACTGTATTTTCATTTACAGGGCTCCTAGCCATACATCAGTGCTGTATTCTGAGGGTGACAATCACTGAATCACAGAATTGGGATTGGATGGGGAAGGGGCTTAAGGGGCCATCTAGCTAGGCCAATCGTCTACCAAGCAGGAATCCCCCAATGACACCCCCTGACAAGTGGTCCTTCAGAAATGCATCCATTTATGGAATGAACTATGGCAGCAGCTGAAAGGCTCTTAGCAAACACTCCTGAGCAGTTCAGGGAGTTCAGAGCTGAAGAATACTGTGTCCGATGAGAGGTCCAGAGGGAATCTAGGTAGACCAAACGTAATTACCCAGACTGGCATCTGGCTAGGGCACCAGCTCTAACAGCCCCACTGTAATTCTGGTTGATGGCAGTGACACCTGCTGATGAGAGTCTTGTCAACTACAAGCTGCTCCTTAGCAGGACTTCCCTAATACGCTGAGACGGGAAAAATCGGATACAGATGTTTTCACTCAGAAGGCCCTGGAAACGCTAAGTCCTGTCTGCCCCTCAAGGAGAAAGGGCATGCACTTCCATGCGGGAAAAAGAAGCCAAAGGGCCTTCATAGGGGCCACCCTCATCCAAGTGTCACTGAAACATCCTTTGCGTGCCTGCCCTCTGAGTCGGTGCACAGTTTCAACATTCTGTTCTCAATGCAGCTCTGAGTCTCAGCATGCAACTTCCAATAGCTGGTGACATGGCCCTGGGTACATGGGGTCAAGCAAACGCCAGGGCAGAGTGAGAGAAAATGATTTGGCTTCAGTCAAGGATACAGTGATGAGCAAAATCTGACAGGCCCCAGTCATCAGACCTTTGAAAAATAACCATATGCACACAGTATGCTGTTTCAGACATGGCAATGCTGTAAAAGAAGCGGAGATGAATCCACCAGTCTAGGAAGGCTCTGGAAGGACTAGGGTCCATCATCCAGAGTGGGCTTCATGTCACACAGCTGGATGGCTTCACTCTGTAGGTGAGGACTGAGCCTGTCCAGGGCTCAGAGAGGGCCTCCCAAAGTACTGTGATATTAGGACTGAGATCTGAAACATGCACTGAGGAGAGGTGGCTGGAAATGGGGAGGGGTTTCGAGGCAGGTGCCGTAGTGTATGCAGTGGCTCAGGGGGAGCGCTCCCCTGAGGTGGAGTGGGATGGGAGGGAATGAGCTACAGAGGAAGTGGTGATCAGATTGTGCTGCACAGTGGACCAACGTAAGGGTTTTGTTTTCTATTTATTAGCCACATACCTTTGAGAAAATCAGTAACTTCACGGATACTTAGTCTCCTAATCCATAAAATGGGAACAAAAATATATACTAGAAAGGGTTAACATGAAGATTACACGAGATTACCATATCATACTATTTATCTATTACTTGGGATGTGAGCGACCCTTGGTAAGTGCTGGCTATTGTTAGAAAACCCCAAATGGAAATGCTTTCTACAAGGCAAAGAAAAAAAATGGGGGTAATTTTAACTTTTTTTTCAAAGGTTTAAATGTCTGATTCTGAAACAATGTGTGCAACTTGAGCGAACTACAAAAGAATCGCTAGATTCCTTTTTCCACCAAGACTGTGGTGGTGCCTGAATCTTCAATTATCAAAATCCTATGAAAGTACTTAATGTGAGTAAGTTTAGAAACAAGCACTTAACATGGACAATTCAGAAAGGAAAAAAATAATAAATAGAAAAGTAGTCTATGAGAAATCTAAAGAGGCGGGGAACTCTTAGCAAAACAGCACATGTGGCTATAGAGAGCATGAGGGCTTCTGTAAACCAGAAAGATTGAAAAAAAATTCTTTGCCTCCATTCTTACTTGATGGGCGTAATCATTCAGATGCCTATTTTCAGATTATTCCAATTCATGAAATTCTGGACACACACACACACACACACACACACACACAAAACACAAAGTGATGAAAAACATATGCTGGCTGGAGTTGCTGAAGCTGATCGGATTGTGGAAGAAAATATTTACTGAGATAGTCATTGTTTAAAAATACTAGGTGAACATGTGCTAACAGACTAAAGGACATTCTCTGAATTCAAGTCCAGGTGATATGAAATGGTTGAAAATAACTTTGGCTTCATGAGTGTTTATGACTGTAATAAGACAAATCATAAGGAGAAAAGAGAAGGACAATCTCTCTAATGCAGATATATTACAACAGATTTGTTTAATTTATGGCAGTTAACTATATTATGTTTACCTCTGACATCCTTATCTTCATGCCAAAATCTAACCTCCCTTTAAAAAGCTAAGTTCTGTGGTCATTCTTTTTTTTATTTTTTATTTTATTTATTTTTCTTTTTCCCTGTGGTCCTTCTTTTACAAGCTCACACGATTTCCTTTGAGTTCTTAGCATCTAGTAAATGCACAGATCTATTACTTTCGACTCTTCACTCCCTTGTTTATTTCATCTGAGATGGTTCTGATCCCCTTGAAATGAAGAAAAATGCATACTATTGAAAATATTTTGCTTCCACTCTTGGAATTCTTGAGATGAGATAGTCTTCCGAAAGGACTGCAAATGTGTACACTACTTGTTCTTCTTCCTTTCATCTTGTCCCTTTTCAAGTTGGGATAAAGCAGCCACCCAAACAAAAATAGCTTTTTTGCAAATGTGAAAGTACTGAACAAATCAACTTAATTTATTAATATTATTCTTCCAGGAGAATGTGCCACTTGGTTCCTGAACTTCTGCAGACTTCTCTGCCAAAGCTTATCAATTCTTAGGTCGTATGAAAATATCATGGACTGTTTGAACTAAACAGACCAGACAGGAATTCTTCATTCAGACACAAAATTTCCAATAAGAAGGGTTTTCGGGTCTTCTAGTAGCAGAAGGCAGCACACCTGTGGTCGTATACTGTATACTAGTAATGATTAAACTTGAAAAACAATTTTTTTTTGGAGACTGATACCTAGTAGAATTGTCATGCTTCTAAATCTTTCATTAAGGTGACACAAACTGCAATAATTTAAAAAAAAAAACCCTTTCAGGTTTTATCATTTGCTGTGATTTGCCAATGATTCTTTCAGTGAAATAAGTGTGAGCAGAAAAAATTCTTAGTCTAATGCAGAATTATTCTTTTAAAAATAAAGTGATAGATTTGCATTCTATCAAAACTGGGTCACCCAAAGGCTTGTGGGTGTTTGTAGACAACTGGTTCACATGGCCACATTTGACAAGGACTAGTAGAGATGATAGTAAATGGCGAAGAACCCAAGCAATCGCTCAGAGACGTCTGCCTTGCCTAAAGCCACACTGTAGTTCTTCAGTTCAACAACATAGAAATGATGATGTTGATACTAATTAAAAACATGGTGATGCTTACCTGGGTAACTTGTAATTCCAAGCCACACATCTGAAAGGACAGGCTTCTAGAGTAACTCATGCTTGACAAGGCTATTGTAAGACTTGCTATCATTAATACCTGTTTGATTCGTTGGAAGTTAAATAACAACACAGGCAGACTCTAATTTAGCTTCAGTACTGTCTGGTGAAGGAGCCAGAGAACAAATGTCACAACGTCCAGAAAACAGGCCTGTGCAGGTTGGGTGGGAGTCCTGGTGCTCTCCTAATGCTGGCCCAAGAAGGCTTGTCCTGCTCCCTGCAGGAGTTTGTCTCTGACTGGTAAAGGCCATGTATGGAATGGAAGTGTGATAATCATCAAGAACTACTGGGAAAGGTATCTCCTCCATACAGGCTTCACATTTAGAATAAAGTACTTCTGGTGAAATCTTGTTTTTTACTTTATGCTCCCAGAGACAGTCTTTTCCATAATACTCTATGTCACAGATTCAAAAGATAAGCCTTCTGTGTAATAAAGGGCTGCCCTGGGGCTGTCACTACCCTCACTAGAAGAGAAGGTATTTATTTGTTGGTGATCAATTTAGTACCTGCACTTTGGGTCGTAGGTCCTGGAGCTTCCTATGGAGAAGTTCATCCCCACCTCGGGGATTCAGACCCTCAGACAAAAGGGGTAGGAGGCTGGGAGCCTGCTAGCACTAGCTGCATCTGAGAGCCTATCTTATTATTATCTGGCTCCCTATGGAAGGTTTCAGCCATGAGGCATAGTAAGGATTCTTCAAGAGGCAAAAGAATGACAGGCATTGGCAAGGACTTTGATTTTGCTTTCTGTAATTAAGAACACAATCATGACTTATAGCAAGTGTGAGTACTGAACTTTTACCAATTAGGAAAGAGTGCTGTGAGAGATGGGAAGCAGGCCTTCTAAGCAAGCCTTAAAAAGCTGGTTCTGGCTTGCACTGACTTAGCATCTCAAGAGCTGGAAGTGAGAAAACAAATGCTACGGCTTTCTCCAGGTGATGAAAGCTCCTGTTCAGGGGGTTTGTGTGGCCTGTATTCTGGGTGTGTGGGGCTAGGGGTGCACCGCCTAGCACCTTCCATGGCTGGATAGATGAATGGGTGACAGCCAGCAGCTGTGAGACAATCTCTCTGCCCATAACCATCTTGTATTTGGGACCCAGACTCAAACAAACTGCCTGGTGCTAAGACCCAGAGCCTGCACTTCCTTGTACCAGTCCTGCTTCTGAGCTCCCCAAGGTTGCAGCAGATGTTAAAAACTAAAGTTGCAACCTTTAAGCTCTAAGGAAGGAGTTCACAGGGTTCATAATCCCAGTACCCCACCCCGATTCTCCTGCGATCCCGCTGAAAGCTTTCAAATAGTCCTCAGCACTAACATGGTGCAGCGCGTGTTGAACACACTGATCTGCCCATGATTACCCTCGGCTGCTGTAAAACAATCTCACTCCTCCAGTGAATGCAGGCTGCAGCAACAATGGTGTTATTGACTTGTTGCTCCGGTTCTATTTAGTTATTACCCTCGGGGCCACAATCAATAGACTTTGCACCAAGTCAGTCTAATAAATCCCAGGCTCTCACTGGAGGTTTGCCAGGACGGCAAGAAAATCTATGGCAGGGAAACACTTAGAGTGCGAAGACAGAGAAAGCTGTACTGACAGCCGTATAAATTAATTAACAAGGAACTGTTTATTCTTCTGAAAGATCAGATTGCACATTTGTTGACTATCACAAACTTATCTGGTGATATTTAAAAACCCCACACATTTGGACGCACACACAAAAGAGAGAGACCCATGTTTGGTGGCGACTGTTTCTCTCTTTATCACATTTTCAATTACTCCGTGTATCAATTTGCCTTCTTTGCACTAGTTCTGACCAGTCTATTATTTCCAGCTTATTTGGACCAATGCAGTCTGTCTCAATAATTCTCTTAGCATGTGGTTGAAATAGTCAAAGGATAAAAATAAAAGGTTGATCATTAACATTGTTGGGCTGTGGGATTTTTTCCCCCTGATGTTAGGAATTTGAATCCTGTTTGTAATGCAGCAGTGGAGGAAAAAATGCTTTAGGTGATAGAAACACTAAAGGATGAGTGAAAGTTAATGCCAGATTATTTTGCACCACTGCAGAAGAATTCTGGGCTAGTCCCTTACTTTATAAGCAAGCAGTGTATAGACTTGATAATAAGGGGCGAAGGACACCACTGTCTTAAGACACATTAAAAACGGCTGGCAGCTTGGGGCTGTGGCCATCTTCTCCCCCAAGCTGAAAACAAATATGAGTTTGATGGGACTATCTGAATTTATTTGCTACCATGCTACCTTCTAGAATTTTCATATAGAACTTTATCCTGACTCTATCCATGCCAGTACAGCATCTGGAACTTGACAAGACAAGGTCTTTCTAAGTGCTAAGATTCTAGAGTGCTTTAGATTCTAAGTGCTAAGATTCTAATGTCTAGGGAGACATTAGAAACAGTCTTAGTTGCAAGACTCAAGCTCAATATACTTAGCTGACTGACCAGCATTTGGTAGGATCCTATTAGGTAGAAGGCACTAAAACAGTCATTGACTGGTGATGACACAGGCACCATTGTTCCCGGGCATGGAAAGCCTCATTTCTCTGCTGGGGTCATAGCAGCCTTGCTGCATGCTAACACATTCTTGTGGACAGGAAGGATACCCTTCAGCTTGATCAGCTTTCAGGAAATGGGTGGGCTCCTGCATGCTCATGCATGAAACATGGCTTGGTGTGGGGTTGCTAACAGTGTTGTCTCAATAATTGATTGTCTCGGGCCGGGGATTTAGCTCAGTGGCTTAAGCGCCTGCCTGGCAAGTGTGAGGTCGTGAGTTCGATCCCCGGTACCAAAAAAAAAAAAAAAAAATTGTCTCTTTTTTTTTTGATTGTCTCTTATAAATGTTTTCCAAGCAGTATGTTAACTAGTTTGAGAGACTTTAGTCCATTGCAATTATATCCCAATGGTGTATGTTAGGTACATGTACTTCCTAGTAGTCAGGTCAAATACGTCTGCTTAACAGACGCATTAAAGAAACTGGTAGAATTTAAAATTGTCACCCCAAACTTATGTCTTAAGTTGGTTCACCTGAGATAGTTGGTCTCCCAAGTATGACTTTGCCTTCAGTTCAGAGACTTTCATAACCACAAGCCTCAAATTTTACTTCCCTTTCAATCCCATCTCATTTTGGGGAGATCAAGGTTCCCAAAGTGTGTGCCACTGTGCTTGGTCAGCTCTTTGTCATTTGACAAGCAACTCAATTCTCTAATACAGAGGTCCCCAGTCCTCAAGTACTGGTTTTGGCCTGTCAGGAACTGGGCTGTGTGGCAGCAGGTAAGCTGTGAGCAAGGGAGAGAAGATGCACCTGTATTTCCAGCCACTATGCCTCACATTACCACTTGGACTCCACTCCTATCTGATCACCAGCAGCATTAGGTTTTCATAGGAGCCTGAACTCGACTGTGAAGTGGGTAGATGAGGGATTAAAACTGTGTGCTCCTTATGAGAATCTAATACCTGATTATCTGAGGTGGAGCTGAGGTGGTGAGGCTAGCACTAGGGAGCAGCTGCAAATGCAGATTAACATTAGCAGAGAGATTTGACCCTACAGAGCCCATAATGCATCAATGGCTTTCAGACTTATATCAAAACTGTGTCAGTGAGTGGCAAGTGACAAGCTGCATCTGATGGCTTGATAGTGCAAGTGAGTTGGTTTACTTTTAATTGTACAGCTATAGCTGTACAATTAGTCAGAATCTGACACGTATTTTAGTCTGTGCATAGCCTGTCCATTATTTTATTTACCACTTCCATTGGTGCCTATTTCCCATACTTGTCTCAGTGACAGTTTTGTTAAGTCCACAGCTAATCCTAGTGAAAATGGGTAAAAAAATGTCAGCAGAACTTTGCAAGTCTTTGAATGATTATATAACAGAAAAACTAAATTGATCATTTTTTTTGTCGGTATATTCACAGACAGGGCAGCTGACATGACTGAACAGTTTTCTGGTTTCACTACTCTGGTCAAAGACGTCACTTCTGGATGTGAGTCCATTCACTGTCTCATACATAGGAAGATGCTGACTAGATGAAAGTTACTTGAACTTAAAAACATCTTGCAGTATGTAATTAAAATTACCAAGCATGTTAAAGTACATGCCCTTAACTCATGTCTGTTCATTCAGCTCTGTGAAGTGAAATAGCTTTTTAAAGTTAGGTCACCAGCCAAAGTTTTTGAGTTATAGGAGACATTCCAGAGATTTCTTTTAGAGAAACAGTCATCATTGGCAGGACATTTCTGTAACACAGAATGGGTCATAAAACTTGCTTACCCGTGTGACATATTCAACCTGCTCAGTGAACTCAGTCCATCCCTCGAGGGGAGAATGTCAACTGTATTCCAGTGAGCAGATAAAGCGGCTGCACTGAAAGCCAGACTAGAATTATGTGGATGATCAGTGAATACTGGGATTTTGGAAATGTTTCAAATAGCAAAGTTTTTGAAAGAGATGGAGCTAGGGACTCCTTTTACCCAGCTGATGCATGACCCTCCATGTAGACTTTCAGAAGAATGTGAATATTACTTCCTGACCATAAAACAACCCTGA
Organism: Dolichotis patagonum; assembly: GCA_004027295.1. Taxonomy (NCBI): domain Eukaryota; kingdom Metazoa; phylum Chordata; class Mammalia; order Rodentia; family Caviidae; genus Dolichotis; species Dolichotis patagonum. The sequence continues at coordinate 69,394 of PVJX010001402.1, read as the reverse complement.
ACTGGGAAACAATAGATCTTCGACCCATTTGTGAATAAACCAGGTGAACTTACTTTTTGCCAGAAGAGGACCAAATGCTTAAAATTGCAAATGACAGTGCATTTAAGAGTATGTCTGAGACAACTTCCAATCTTCACACATTCTGAACTTAAAGTCAAGGCAAAATATCCTAAGACTGCCACAAAAGCATTGAAAATTCTGCTTCTATTCCTAACATCCTGTCTTTGTGAAGCAGGGTTTTTTGCAGTGAAAGCAACCAAAAGGACATTATAGAGTAGACTGGACATAAGCCATGCACTGCAGGTATCACTGTCTCCCATTACTCCCATATAACACCATCTAGTAGCAGAAAAACAAGCTCAGGGCCTCCACTGAGTCTGAACTGTATACTTAGTTCATTATATATTACAACATAATAATAATAGAAGTAAAGTGCACAATAAATGCAATGTGCTTGAGCATCCCAAAGCCCCCCAGGCTCCCATTAGTGGAAAAATTTTTCCACAAAACTAGTTCCCGGGAAGGCTGGGGACCACTGCTCTATTACAACCTACTTACAGCCAAAAGACCAGGAGAGGGCAATAAAATAAAGAGACAAGTATAAATTAGGGTGATTAAATCACACCATATTGGTTATTATTTCATCTACTGAATGGGCACACTTTATGAGCTTTAGAATTATATTTTATGAGTTTATAACACATAGAAATAACTAACGTTTGAAGAGAGGGAGACACTTATGATTTCATTATTATATACTGTGTGCTTGTATCAAATTATGCTGTTTCCACGAATATGTACGATATTATGTTTCAATAAAAGAGAAAAAGAAAAAAAAAGGTTACCCTCTGGCTTGTACACTAGAGCTTCTGAGAGCTGAAGGGCCCATCCTATCACTGAAGAAAGTTAAGACTGCCAGTTCTGTTCTATCTGACCAATGGACTTCCAGTGTATTGAGCTGAGCTGAATCTTAGCAGACCATATGAATCCTAGCCTCTCTCTTCCTTCAAAGATGTGGGCTGTACAACCAGATGTCCACATGCAGAAGAAAAAAGTTGGATCCTTACCTCGCATCACATACAAGCACTAACCTGAAATGGATTCAAAGCCTAAATGAAAGATTCAAAACTACAAAAACTCTTAGAAGTAAAGAGGGATAAATATTTGTGATTTTTAGTTTTAGCAAGATTTTAATTATGATACCAAAGCCATAACCAACTAAAGAAAATAAATTGGACCTCATCATCAAAATAAAAAAAATATATTTGTGCTCCAAGGCATGCTATCAAGAAAAGGAGATGACAAACTATAGAACAGAAGAAAACATTTGCAAGTCACGCATCTGATAAGAGAACAGATCTAGATTATACAAAGAATATGTAAAACTTAATACAATGACAAACCAGTTAAATAGTGGGCAAAGGATGTAAGTAGACATTTCTCCAAAAATATACAAATGACCAAGAAACAAGAAAATATGATGAATACCACTAGCGTCAAAGCAACAATGGGATATTATTTCTCATCTGCTGGTACAGCTAGAATTTCAAAAATCATGTCACAATTTGGAGAGATGAAAACAGTGGTGTGGGGAATATAAACCACCATAGTTGCTCTAGAAAAGTCTAACAGTTCCCCAACAAGTAAAACAGTTATTATTTGATCCACCCACTCTCCTCCTAGATATGACATGCAATGAAAGCACATCCATACAAAAACCTGCAGACAAATGTTCATCACAAGAGCCGGAAGGCAGACTCAGTCCAAAAGTTCACCAGCTGATGAATGTGTAAACAAAATGTGATATGATATATTCAGACAATGGAATATTATTCAATCATCACAAAACGAATGAAGCACTGATAAGTTACACATGGATACAACTAAAAACATTGTGCTAGATGAGAGATGCCAGCCATAGAAGATCACGTGTTAGGTAATTCCACTCACCTGGAATGTTCATAAAAGGCAAATCTACAGAGAAAGGAGCTTGATGTTGCTTAGGGGTGGACGAATGGAGAGATGGAGAGTGACTGCTAGCAGGTACAAGATTTCTTTGTGAGGTGCTAAGAAAGTTGACTAAAACTGACTATGGTAAGAGTCGTGTGTAACTGAATATATGTGAAATACAGGCAATATATGTGAGATACAGGCAATACTTTAAAGGGTAAGTTGTAGAGCATGTAAATTAGACGCCAATAACGATGTTGCCACCAAGCAAACACAGCTGTGCTACAGGAGGCGGCCCCACGTGGCATGGCTGCTTAGCGGGGAGGCCAGCACAGCCTTCCAGGCTTCCACCCGTCTCTGCCTTCTGAGGCGCCTTCTCCACTCAGTCCTGCAGTGGCAGGTGGAGGGCACTGGAAATGGGACCTGCTCACTTCCGCCTAAGTGCTGCTCCTCGGGCTCCCTGGCGAGTGTCCTGAGGAGCAGTGTCATTCCTTTTTTACCCCTACTCTCTGAAATAGGTGCCATTCCAGACTCCACTTGGACATGAGAGAACTGAAGGAGGTTAGGTCACTTTCCCAAGGTCACAAGGCTAATAAGTGGCAGTGCCTGGATTTTGAACCCATGTCTGCCTGACTGCTAAAGAAAGCCTCACTGACCCCAGCACTGCACTGGCCAGGAAGCCAGAGTGGGCGCTCCTGAAAACCTCTCATGACCTCAGGGCCCTCCCAAAGGTCACTCCATCCTAAACTTCCTTTACAGAGAAATGAGAAACTTCTGAACAATAGCGGCAAGTAGTGGCAAATCCCTTTAATCCCAGTACTTGAGGCTGAGGCAGGAGAGTTGCCTTGAGGTCAGCTTGGACTACACAGTGAGTTCAAAGCCAGCCTGAAACTACATTGTGAGATCCTGTCTTAAGAAAGAAAAAGAAAGAAAGAAAGAAAGAAAGAAAAATTTCTTAAGAAGGAAGTCGTATCTGTCCATTTTATTTCTAAAACAAATCAGTTAAAAATGGGATGGGGTATTTTTTTTTTTCCTCTCTTGCTATTGACAGTTGGAACCTTGTCTTTAAACCTATTTATTTTAGGAAGAAACCTACTAGGTAAATTTTAAGGAGGTGCTTCTATAAACATGTGCCAAAAGTAGGATGGTATGGTATTTATAGAATTATTTGTCTTTTAAAATAACATTTGGAATTAATTTCTCCTGTTTATAAAGCTGCATCTTTTAGTCGTATTTTTGTTTTTGTGTTAAGCAATGCTCGCTCTTTAGGATACACTCTGACACACTAAAGGTGCCTACCTCTGCCGTCAACTTGCTGTGTGACCTTAGGCCAGTCACTTGCCCTCTCCAAGAGCCAGCACCCTCTTGCAATTCAATGGCTGTTTATGGAGTAAGATTCTCAAATGTGTAAACTGTGTGGATTGGATCAGATCAGAGGCTGCCAGCTGGCAGCTCATGGCCAGATTTCACCTACGATGTGTTGGTTTGCCCTGCTCAGTTTCAAACTTTTTTTTTTAAACTTGCCAACATTTACAAATGGAAAGATCAATAATCTGCCTTCCCATGGCCACAACGGGATGAATTCTGAGATGCCTCCTGATGGGACACACGCTCTCCAGTTTCCTCTTCACTGCCAGACTCCCTTGTTCACCTGGCTCCCAGGGATCTGACTAGGCCACCCCAGAACAGACCTTCCCTGGGTTCCCACCCGTTCTACGCTTTGCAGCACTGCAACAGGAAGGAAAAGGGAGGTGAGACATCTGGGTCTGGCCAGGTTCCTCTCCAAATACTGCGCAGGGCCACAGGACGCACAGGTTGGTAACTATGCTATGCGGCAAGAAAGGCCCTCGTGAGTTCTCTCTGCACTTAAGCCTGACACCTGAGCAGAAGCTAATGGGGGCATCTGAGGGTGTTTAGCTGCTTTGTTGTTCTACCTGGCCCTGGACCTCAGCTCGAGGGTGGACGCAGCCTCCAGCTCTGACCCTGCCGGCTGTGGACTTAAAGACTGTGTTTCCTGCTCTCATCTAATGTTCCACATGGACTTAACCTCCACGTCAACTCAGTTTGCTTCTTATGGGAATGAGAGGCAAACAGACCATGCAAATTAAATGAAAAGCCCTCCCTGCGCTCATCAGGTGAGCACAGGCTCTTCCTGGGTACAAGAAGGGTCCTCTCTCCAGTTGGAATAGCTTTACCATGAGGCCCCAGCTGGCCACACCCTGCACTCCTCCAGCTGAGCCGTTCTCTGCATGCTACAGTCAGCAGGGCTGCAGCCAGATCCAGGGTCTCATATCTTCCTTATGGATAAAATTAATTGCAAATTTCAGCTTCCTTACTTCGTGCAGAAATTATTTGGAGTGTGCATGTTAGTTCCTTTTCTAGCCCTCTGCATTTCTGTTTTACAAAACGAGTAGTTGGCAGTGCTACAGGGCCAGCATTACTTCCTAATGTGATTTTTAAAAGCTTCTTATTTTGAAAGAAATTCAAACTTAACAGGAAAGTGGGAAAAATAAGGACATGAACTCCTAGCCTCGTCCTTAGATTTACGGGTCATCCTTATTATGCCACATAACCTTGCCATTCTCTCCTTCCGCACGCATGCATTTGGGGCTGGGAAATGTGTGAGAGTCACCCCCAGGCAGCTCGCCCCTCTGCATTACCAGAACAGATTCCCCAGTCAGAAAATGTAGCGATGATGTAATACTAACACCGAACACACAGCCCTATTCTAATGCTACCAGTTCTAATAATACTCTGCAGTGCTTTCTCCTGTCCCGTTGTTTCAGGATTCAACCTAAGACTGCACTTAGTTTTCTTCTTGTCATGTCTCTTTGATGTCTTTTAATCTGACATGTGAACTTTTTTTTTCTTTCCTCTTTATGGTTTTTTGCAGTATTGGGGATTGAACTCATGGCCCTCACACTGAGCTATAGTCCCAGATCTTTTCATTTTTAAAATTTCTGAGATAGGGTCTCACTAAGTTGCCAGTCAGGACTTGAACTTGGGACCCTCTCACCTCATCCTCTCAAAGTGCTAGGATTACAGGCATGTGTCAACTCAAACTGGTTTTTAAGGACATTTTCTCTGTGACATCAGAAACCCAGGATAGATACAGGTACACACACAGGAACAGAATCAGGAAGACACGTAGAGAGAAAAACGTACTGGTGAACGGGTAGACAGTCAGGGAGATAACAGACATCTCCCTGGGCTCCAGTGGTCGCTCCAGGAACTGCACCACACATTTGAAGTTGAGAAGGAAGACTGAAGACTCTTCTAGTTCAGTCTCCTGCTGTCTTCCAGAGACAACTACCACGTTCTGCGCCCTGGCCCTCAGCCTCTCCAGAAAGAGCTTTGTGGAGCCATAATTGCATTTCCAGGGTGGCAGAGCTGCTTCCCCAGCCCTGTGCCTCCCACAGCATCTAAATCAGTCTATTGTCCCATACCAATGGATCCTCACACTGTCAGGCAATTTGTTTTAATTATGTAAATCACTTCATCCTCTTTTCGAATATTTGCTGGGGAACTGCAAGCCACTGTAGGTTAAAATAGGATGTGGACAAGGCTGGGCATGGACAGAGGGGCTCATCCCGAAAGTTGGGGTGAAGGTGGAGACCGGGTATGGAATCCTTAGGAAAGAGGTAGAATGCAAGGAGAAAGCACTGTGGGGTCCTGCTGCTGTGACACAAGTGTCCCCACCCCATGACACTAAGCATGGCATTTACTTTATCTGAGACTGCAGGGGAGGGCAGGCCTCCGGCAGACACTCGGCTTCGTTCTACCAGACATGCTGCAGCTGCCCCATTTGCCTTTTCCTTTCCTTTTCTGGACTTGGTAACTGGGGAACCACCATGGGCCCTTGAGCCACCTTCCCCAAACTGCCTGATGAAAAGGCTGGTCCCGGCAGGGCCGAGGGTCCGGGGCATTCTGGGCTACCTTCGGCCTCACCCGGGCTTGTATGGAGTTTGGAGAGTATGACTGAAATAAATTGGTTAAGCCAGGTGTAATCGTACACTCTGGGAGGGTGAGATGGGAGGATCCTGAGTTCCAGGCCAGCCTGAAACATGGCAAGACATTGTCATTAAAACAAACAAACAAACAAACAAACAAAAAAACCAAAATATGCCCCGCCCCCCAAAAAAATCCAAAGGGGAAAAAAAAAGTTGCTTACAGACCTACATCTTCCAAGGGTTTTTGAAATGAATACTTTCCCATTATAATTAAGCAAACTGGAGAAACAGGAGGAAAGGAAGAAGGGAACAAAATAAGGAAAGCAGAATGATGAGACTGGCAGGTGAGCTCTGTTAGTAGAAAACTCATAACCTCGGGAGGGTTTTTCCCCCTTGTCCTGATGTGCTCACTGGTTTAAGTACCCATGCTAGGCACCACTAGGGGTAACGTATTTTGTATATATACTACAACTATTTTCTACTTGTGCTTTACATATGCAGATTTTATTTCATAGTTGATACTGAACAAGCTCTTACTTAACTCTATTTTTTTTAGTCCTGGGAATTGAACTCAGGACCTCACACTTGCTAGGCAGGTGCTCATCACTGAGCTAAATCTCCAGCACTTCTTACTTAACTTTAGGTACTAAGTCCATGATTAGGGTTTGCTGCCTCCAGGTACAGAAAAGACTTGGGGTGGGGCTTGGTCAGAGCGTGAGGACTGAGACCAGACTCCGTAGAGTCAGATCCTAGAATCCCCATTTGCTATTTGTATGACTGTGGGCCTTGTTTTAAGGCCCACAGCTCTATATAAGCTCTATAATAAGAGAGGGAAACAGAACGTACCCAGATGTGATTGGATGAAATAACACAAAGAGCTTAGCCTCTTCCCTGGCACAGAGCTGAACACTCAGTGAATATCAGCTACTGTCACTTTTATCTTGACACGGATAGAAAAGTCATGTTTAAGACAGACAATAGAAGGAAGCCAGTACTTTCAAGGATGATAGAAAGCAGATAGAAATCATTTCCTTTTTAAAGACTAAAACTCGTATGACTAAGAAATTGACAGCTTTTAAACTTGCTTTGAAAGATATGTAATATATATGGGCCAAAACTTAAAGAAAACACAACTAAATGCAGTCTTGCTACATCTTTTTCACTGTGCTAAGCTGGTGTAGATTTTTGTCATTTTACTTTTCCCTTCATGGATTCAAAGAAACTCAGCTTCCACCCCATATGATTACCACTAAACCAGTTTCACAACTTCTAAGAATATTTCTGAATCCTGCTATCCTTATATTGTTTCCTTTACCCCCAGCTATCTAAGGAAAGGCATAAGAAGAAGCATACTGAACATGCATGTAATCCAGCATCTTGTTAAGACTTTGCCTCCTCTCTATGGCATTGGATGGGATACTTCAGGTCTATTAGCTACAGGATCAAATGAGTGCTATTGTCAATTAGAACCTTTCATAGTATACTAACTTTTCTCCCTTCTAATGGGAAACTTGTTCCTGATTTTCCTATTAATTTAAATGCAATGCTTTTCTCTCTGGGGGAGGTTCCTGGGAGCAACAAGGTGAGATTCACATATACCAATGGCTGGCAGCAACAACTGCTTTCTAACAATTAAGTCTGAAATTATATTTAAATCTAAGTTTATAGGGTCAGGGATTTAGATCAGTGGTGCAGTACCTGCCTGGCAAGCGTGAGGTCCTGAGTTCAATTTTTGGTACCAAAACCAAATCAAACCAAAACAAACAAACAAACAAACAAAAAAACTAAGTTTATAAACCAGCTCCTAATGGCATTTAGTAAGGTTTATATATAAAAATTTATCTTTGTATAGTCATAAGTTTAACTTAACTCTGTAATAATTATCTTTGAAAGTACTAGCTTCCCACTCTTGAGCTTTTCCTACTCTACAGCTTATATATTTTGTGCACTGCTTATACAGTAGTCAGTTTTAATTTCTATTTGTGTTTCTCTCTACAGAAGACTTCCTTTGCTGGTGAGTGTCTCCCTCCATGTTTAATCTTGTCAAAATGCCTTAGTATTCCTTACCGTATTGCACTTGATCGCCAGGTGTAGCTCTGATCTCATACCACTCTCCTTTCTCTCTCTCCTCTAGACACACTAGATGCACTCCATCTCTTTTCCTCTGCACATTTTCTCCTACCACAGGGCTCTTACACAAGCTCTTTTCCAGTACAGGAACATCCTGGTGATGTCCTTACACCCTAGCTCAAACATCCTTCTTCAGAAGCCCCGGTCTCCCCAGTCAAGGATGAAGTCTCTTCACCGGAGATAAGTATCAGCATTGTCCGTGTCAGAAACGCAAACCCTCAGCTCTTCCCTACCCTCAGACCTAAGGAATGAGGGACAGCTTTATTTTAGTAAGCCCTCCATGGGATTCTGCTCCTTGGTAAGGTTTGAGAATCAACAACATCGAGTGCTTTGTACCGTGTAGCTCTCCTTCATGGCACACCCTGCAGTTACTCGCAGCTTTGTGTGATTATTTCATTCATGGCCACCACTAAGGGCAGAAACTGTGGAGGTTTTTGCTCAATCCCTCTCTTTGGTATTTACCAGTGTTGAGCACATAAAGTGCTAAATAAGTGTCTTCCAATAAGTTAAAAATAAATGTAATATTTAACAGGAAAAATGGTACAGAAGAAATTGGTTAAAAGTATGAACTGGTAATTTACTAGAAAACAACAGAAATGATAAATATTTTAGTACAGTCAACTTCCAACAGTAAAGTAAAAAAATAGGTAAAATAAGGTTTCCCACCTTCATTTATTAAGTTAGTAAAGAGGAGAAAAGACTTGTATATCCACCTGGGATACAGGGATAATTGCTGAATGTAGGTACGTACAAGTTTTCCAGAATGTAGTTTTGAAAATTAAAGTGACCCAGAATGTCATTTTTAGTCATTAACTATGTGGGTATATTACATGTGCACACAGATACATGTATGCACTGAATGTGTATAACAATAATTTCAAAATAACACAAATACTTATCAATAGAGTGGAATAAACAAATTGTGAATTCATTACACTGAGTCTCACACAGCCAAAAAAAAAAAAAAAAGATAATGTTGAGATAAATTAATCTACCCAGAACAATGATTATACAACTTAGTAAAATGAAGAGACTGAACAGGATATCAGATATTGGAAGGATATCCCTAGTTCTTGAGTAGAAAGAACCTACGTAGTGAAAATGACCATACTCCCAAAATTACTATACAGATTTAATGAAATCCTGATCAAAATACCAACAGCCTATCTCACAGAATTAGAGGAAACAATCCTAAAATTCATTTGGAACCAGAAGTGACCTAGAGTAGCAAAAGCAATTCTGGGCAATAAAGGCAGGCAGGAGGCATCATAATCTTTGACTTGAAATTATACTACAAAGCTATTGTGATAGAAACTGCATTGTGAAAAAAACAGACTAGAGGATCAGTGGAACAGATTAGAAGATGCAGAAACAACTCTAGACACATTCAGTCACTTTATCTTTGATGAAGGGGCCAAACACCTTCACTGGAAGAAAGATAATCTCTTTCATAAATGGTGCTGGAAAAATTGGCTTTCACAATGCCCAAGATTAAAACTAGACCCATATCTTTCACCATGCACTAAACTAAAACTGAAATGGATCAAAGATCTAAATATTAAAACAGAAACACTAAATCTGCTAGAAGATAGAATAGGCAGAACTGTTGAAGACATGGTGTAGACAAAGACTTTATGAACAAAACAGAAAATATCACAAAGAACTAACACCTGGGATCTCATCTTACTAAAGTGCTTTTGCACAGCAAAGAAAGAACCAACAGAATGAAGAGACAACCCACAGTGTGGGGGAAAAATTTTTGACAGCTGTTCCTCAAAGTACTAATATCTAGAATATATAAAGAACTAAAAAAAAAAAAATCAGATACCACAGATTTAAAGACCCAATCCAAAAACAGGCATCTGAAATGAACAGATATTTATCAGATGAAGTAGAAATGGCAAGTAAATATATGAAAAAATGTTCAACATCACTAGTAATTTGAGAGATACAAATTAAAATAACACTGAGATTCTATCTCAGTCTAGCAAGAATGGCTACTATTAAGAAATCACTCAATAACAAATGCTGGCAGGGCTATGAAGAAAAAAGAACCCTTCTCCACTGTTTCCAGGAATATAGACTGGTGCAACCACTGTGGAAATCAGTGTTGTGATTCCTAAATAAATAAATAAAAATAAAACTAGAGGTTCCACTAGACCTAGCTACTCTCCTTCTTGTTATCTTCCTAAAAGGATTAAAAGCATCGTGACACAATGACGTATGCACACCCATATTTAAAGTGGCACAGTTTGCAATAGTTAAATCTTGGGAAGAGCCCACTCAACCAATAAATGGATAAAGAAGATGTGGTTTATTTATACAATGTAGTACTACTCTGCCAAAGAAGGACGAGCTGGAGACATTTTTTACCTAAATAGATGCACTATTAAGATCATACGCAAGTGAAATAAACCAGACACACATGTTTAAACATTGCACTGTTTCTCTGGTGTGAGAAACCAAGTGTAAATAAGGATCAAAATGTATAATAGATATTGGGAAATGGGAAGAAAAAGTGTAAATGAGAAGGGGAACAAGGGAAGGGGAGGGAGAAAGGAATGAAGGGACAAGGAAAAAAATAGAAGGAAAAAGCGGAAACAAAGCTTTCGAAAGTAAGAAGGGTAAGAGGGGCTCAAGGGAGGGCAGGGGAATGTGATAAAAGGAAGAAGCAAGATAAATGATGTGCAGGTACAAATTTCCTATGATCAATGCTGTCATTATGTATATCTAAAAATGTACCACCCCCCCCAAAAAAAACTTTTTAGAACAACTTAATAAAATGAAAAAACTTGAATTTAAACATGAAGCTGGGGCTGGGGATATAGCTCAGAAGCATAAGGGCCTGCCTGGCAAGTGCAAACTCCTGAGTTTTATTCCCGATATAAAAAATAAATAAAATGTACCCAGGCATGGTGGTGCACACCTGTAATCTCAGCACACAGGAGACTAAGGCAGGAGAATCACTGCAAGTTAGAGACCAGCCTGGGCTACAAAGTAAATTCAAGTCCAGCCTGAACTGCATAGCAAGACCTTGTCTCAAAAAAAAAAAAAAAAAAAAAAAAAAAAAAAAAGTACAGCTATGGGTGTATACAACCAGAAAGAAATGTCTAGGTATTTAGTCAGTAAAAGAACTATTGTGTGAATATAGATGATCTTTTTCTTCTCATTTCTTACACTTTTCTATTTTTTTCCACCTTGTATTACCTTGTATAATACAAAAAACTTAAGAAAACATTTTTTATTTTATTTTATCGGTACCGGGGATTGAACTCACGACCATACGTTTGCAAGGCAGGTGCTTATGCCGCTGAGCTAAATCCCCAGCCCAAGAAAACATTTTATACATTAAGTTTAGCTTAAGCAAAATGGTAAAGCACTTATGTAAATACAAAGCCAACTAAAGATAATTCTTATTATCTCTCGGATTATTCACTGTTTTGGATTAACCATGCTACAAATCTCTCCATTCCCACAGACAAGCAAGAACTGCCTGCAGCTGGCTGCAGTGAAGGACACATCACATACTACAGGCACTGACTAGGATTAAGGAGTGGGTCCCCAGATGAGCATGTAAATCACACTCAGGAACTGCTGGCCCAGAGCAGGAGACACCTTAGCCCAAGCTAAGAATTCCAAAGGGTGCTCAGTGCTGCAGGGTGGGCATCAGTCTAACTTCCCAGGACTGTGGAGACACTCTCATTGCAGGCCTAGTTGCAACAATTAAAATCTATCCTTCCACTTCCTTCTTTTTCTCTGCTGGCCCTTGTCCACATTCTTGGCATGCTGTTTTCCAGAAAGAGTACTGTAGCATGAGTCAAGCGGGTATCCCTGGGAAAATGAGGTCACCTCTGTAAAGGCTGATGTACCAGCTTCTGATCAGTACCCAGTCTATCACAGACTCTTGGGGTTACATGGCAGTAGGCAGTAAAAGGGTGAGCCTGAGGGTTGAAAGGTCTCAATGACCTTGTGGCATGTTTCAGTAAAGCACCCGAGAGCTATTTTGAGATATGGGTGAAATATAAAATAGGTACTAAACAAAGTGAATTTTTATTAACATAGTAAAAAAAAGCATAGAACACAGGACTATCAAGTATCATCACTCAGAGCAGTAGTGTCCCAACAGCCACCAGGCCATTATATTCACTTTTGAGTGTTATAAAACCAGGTGAGATACTCTGAGCAGGCAGCAAAAAGAACAACTCACTCAACCTCATCACCTCAGCACAGGTCAGGTGTGTGATTACGCTTGGAGCGAGGCTTCTGACAAAGGTGAGTGGTAATTCTAAGTCTACCAAGAGGCCACATGCTCATTCATTCTCTACTCACCAAAGTGGCACTGCTAATGGGTTTCTGAGTCTGGTGCCAAGTTGTAGGGGCTGTTTGGGTACTGAGTTTTCAGTGTCTAATGGCAGGAATTGAGGCTATGCAAAAACATCCTCTAGCTGTGATTCTTATTATTCCTCCTTTAAACCAGCCTTGCCCCAGATTTTTGGTTGGGCCCAGCTGGGCTGTTGAGATTTAAATGTCTCAGGTCCTTCCACATGTGTGAGACACAGCCTTGACACCTAAAGGGAACTGCTCTGCGGGCCCAGCACTTTAATCAGTTCTGGAGGCGCCTGGGAGGAAAATAAGCCACAATTTCAAGTGAAAATGTGCATTTTTAGGCAACTGTGATAGCCTCATAGTCCATGACTCTCTTCCAGGGAGCTATTAATGAGAAACTGGAATACTGACGCTAATGACTGCACATCCCTCACATAATTACAATGACCCACAGTCCTTTCAAAATGCCAAATTAGCTGATTAAAATGAGTCCTGTTGAACTTCTAATATTCTAATTCAAATCTCCTACCCAAATATCCTTGCAGAATCTAACTACATTTTCAAGATGAATTTGGCAAACTCAAAAAGCACTCAGTTCCTAATATAAGGCCAAAGTAATTTCAAATTCACTTTTAGAAGCCTTAACTATGGCTCCTACTCCAATTTGTAGAAACTTTTCTTTGTCTTCCTGTCTCTGGATTGCTTTCTGCTTTCCATTTGGAAAAAAAAAGTTCTCAGGCTACTTTTGTCTAATTTCATTTCTGATTTCACTCTTTGGGTCCTTTGGGCCAAGCCTGTGTGCCCCACGGCCACAGAGTCACATCTGAACTCTGCCTCCAGCAACCCTGTAAGCCAGCTGCAGACAGAGTGGCCGTGGCCCTTGGCACCACAGGAAATGAGATGTGTAGTATCTTGCAGGACTGGTAGTTGGTGGTCACCTCTCCCAAGAAAGCACATACCTACCAGCCCTGAAATTGTCCGCTTTATTTTATCTAAGAGAGACTTGAAATAAAACCTAGAAATTAAAACTGCAACATGCCACTGCAATAGTTGTCAAAGAATACCAGCACTTTGGAGAATTCCTCTGCACTTTGGAGAGGAGGGGAGGGTAAGAGAAAGTATAATACTGTCCAGGCCCGTAAGAATCAGTGCGCTGAGATCATAAGACTGAGATTCAGAAAACAAAGTAACATCATTTTCTTATGGCAGAAAAATTTTTACACATGTATAGATGCTCATGTATAGATAGGATTGTGGATTTCTCTCTGTTTCTCTCTCTCTACCAAGCTAAAGTGCCAGAATCAACAGTTTTAAAACTCAATTGTGGAGAATTGAACTTACTTTTCTAGCTTATAGGATTAAAACTGGATTTCAACCCGGAGGTAACACATTTCATCAATATTAGGAATAACATCGGGCTGTGAAAATATTGTTTTAAATGAAAATGTGGCATTATTAGTGAGGAGTAAGACATAACTGTTATGTTGAAGGAAAGAAAGCCTTTGTTTGTCCTTTGTACAATCATAACTCAATCAACCAAACAAGGCTTTGCTTCCCTCAAGCCACCATTATAATGGGAGTTTTGTGTAAGCTCCTTGTTTGTACAAAAGCCTGGAGATATAGGCTGGAGGGGTAATCCTAAAGCTGTTAGACCAAAATTAAAACACATCTTACTGGTGGATCTGTGTTTTTAAGACAGCTCTATTTGAGAGGGCCATGCTGATCACACCAGGAGATAAGCCCCACACAATCTCAGGATGATCACTTCAACAAACACTGGCATAGCATTGTAATTTTCTAGTTTTTCACCTTACAAAAGAGCAAAGATCTTGCAATCACTTTGTTAAAGACAGCAGACTTCTCAAAACATACAGTCATGGTATGCATGTGCCTGTGTAAGAGGTTGCTGTTCACTTTTTTCTTGATCTTAAAAAGAAAAACCTTAATGTTCGCATGTATAATTGGTTCAATTATCACTAAAATAGCAGGCTGCCAAGGAAGGGTTCTATGTCCTATTTCTGCCATCTTAAATCAAATGTCAACTTAACATCATGGATCAACAAATATCTGGATTGTTTCCAACTTTGTTTTTCCTTAAAATAAAACCTCTTTTCTGCCCCCATCCTAACACAGCCCCCAGCAAGCCAACATACTACAAACATAACTCCTTGTGATGACTCTTGATGCCATGTTTTAAAATTTTAGAATAGACTAGGATAGTTTGAAATTGCTCAAGCACCTATTTTCACCTCCCTAGATTCTACTCCTTGGTGTGGACGTGATAATGCTTCCCCTTGTTTATAGTTTCACCATTCCTCCTCTTTATTGCTGGCTCTTTGCATCCATGTTGAGGTGGCTCCAGTACTGTACTGCCCATGCTGTCTTTGACCCAACATGGCCCTTCTCTTCTTAGAAGTAAGTGCATTTTAGTTTCACTTGTTTATAGCACCCCTATTCAATTACCAAGTGCTCTGAGAATCCTGGAGTTGGTGCCCTCTGTACCTCATCTTCTGATCATGTGGCTGCAGCAATGCACCCTAGCAATGAGGAAACTGGGCCACTTGTGGCAATGGGTGCTGTGGGTGGGAGGGCGTCCATAGGTGGAGGCTCTGCAGGGAGGATCAAGAGAATTCCGTTCCTCAGAATCTGTTTTTTGAACAAGTGAGACACAATTCCCTTATATACTTTCTGGTAGGTATGGCTGGCTGGGAGGAGTCCTTGAATGCAAATCTCCAAGCTGGAGATGAGGGAAAAAGAAGTCTTTCAGAGAAATGTTTTACAGCTGAATTGTGTCTGTTGTGTGTTTCAAAAAAAAACCGAAAAAACCCAAACTTCCCAGTGCAGTCACTGAATGTTAAGGATGTGAACAAACCTAATATATTTGGGGAATATGAAATGGATCTTACTGAGTTTACTAACAGTTCAAGACATGGGGCTGGGGATTTAGCTCAGTAGCATAAGCACCTGCCTGGCAAGTGCAAGGTCCTGAGTTCAATCCTCAGTCCCCCCCCCCCCCAAAAAAAGCTAAGAAGTATCAACAGTTCAAGACATGACATGTACTTCAGCAGTGAGAAGAAAGTGATCTACCCCTACAGTTTGTGTGGAATGAACGTGGGTTTAACAACAGCTAATAAGTGAAACCTAAAACCTGGTTTTCCATCTAAAGACCTCTGGGTCCATTTCTACACTACTATGATGAGAGCAGGCATGAAAGCTCAAGCTGCTTCCTCCAGCCCTGAGGGTCTCGCAGTTTCTCCAGTCACACCTCTCCACATCAGCCTGCTTTGCGCTGCTCCTTCCCTTCCAACATGGCTTAACTTGGTGCCTACGCAAGGGTGCATTTGCATCACTCAGATGGTATCACACAGCTTCCCTCTGGTAGCCAACGGGGTCAGGAAAGCACCAGCCAAAGCACCAGCCGAAGGGCTCGTGGGCATCTGGCAAGAGACTCCTCTGGGGGGTCACTTTCCACAACAGGGTTTCACAGTGAGCTTAGCTCTAGCCAGATGAAAGGCTAAGTAAGGGAAATGGCTCCGTGACCTCCTGTTTTAGCAAGCAATGATGTGTCAGAATGACCGTATGACTATCAGAATCATTCACCGAAAAGTGGCACCTCAGTCCTCACAACCATTCCTGGAGGAGTCTTTCTATTATTGTCTTCCTTTTATACAACACATAAAAGCAAGCAAAGCAGCACGCCCAGGGCCACGTGGTAGGCAGTGGCGGGCCAGGGTCTGAGTCATGCCCCTCACCAGAGCCCTTGCTTTGGACCACTGCACCTGGTGCGTCCTTGTGGCCAGGGTTCCTCCTGCAACCCTGGATCTTGCATACCTTGCATTAGGACCGCCTTGAGGAGCATTTTAAGAATGCAGATTTCTTGATCCTGCCCCACAGGTACTGACTGAGCAGGTCTGGGAGGAGGGCCAGGAATCTTTTTAATCTGCACCCAGGTGAAAGCTCTGTGGATCACTGAACTTGAACTTGAGATGTGCAGTTGACATAGGTGATCAAGGCTGCCACACTTAGCTGGTGGAGAAAAAGGTGCCCCTTAAAGATGCTCAGGACAAGTGCAAGCCAAAGCTTTTGGACCACCTGTAGTTGTAAAGTGGGTCCGGACCATCAGGTTCAAGAGCCACGTTTTTGTTGAGCCTCTGAGGCTGCCAATCCCTAGGAAATCTCTGTTCTGCAGGTTTGCTTAGCTGCACTACTGGTCCCCTAGCTATACTCTGCTTTGTATCACGTAACTTTCCATAATCTAACAGGTAACTGTGGCATAAATCTCATTTGTGAATAAGTGCAGGGATGTGAAATAAGTGATTGTAATTACATACAAAGATCTTTAGGGAAATACTATTTGTAATGGCGAAAAAAGCTGTAAATAAAATATCCAGCAGTAGAAGATTCAGCTTGAGCTGGGGGTGTGGCTCAGTGCTATAGCATGTCTTGGCATGCATGCGGGTCTGGGTTTGATCCCCAGGAAAAAAAAAAGCAAAAAAGAAAAAGACTGGTTAAGCTGTGCAGACATTCTAAACAACAGTTTGAAGCATATTTAATAATATGGAAAATGTTCACATTTATGTCACATAGAACAAGTAAACAATAATCTTATTTTGTAACAAAACAAAACAACAACAATAACAAAAAACAAAATAGTGGAAGAAAATAGACCTCAGTGTTAAAATGGGTGTTTCTGGGTGGCCATGTTACACATGATTTTTCTTTTCCTTTTTTTTTTGTTTTCTGCATCCAACTCATTTTCAACAAGAAACTAATATTTCTAATGTTAAACATTAAATATAAAATATTAAAATTTCTAATATTAAAATGTCATTAAAACCCACAGCAGGAAAAGTGGAAAGCAAGAGGAAAAGTGAAAGCAAGGGAGAGACTCTGCTTTTCCTCCAGGAGCAGTGGGAACACGGGCCAGTGCTCCCCACCGGTGGCTCGCGTCCCTGAGGCTGTGTGGACCACATCTCAGGCTGGATGGAGAGGATGGGGTTGTGTTCCAGCACACTGAGCAGGATGCCTACACTTGGCTGCCTCTCAGTATTTGTTGCATGAATGAATGAACAACCAGCTCTCGCCTCCCCATCTGAGCTAACAGTGCCTGGAAGGCGGGGCTCCCGCCATACACAGAAGTGTTGAACTTCCCTGTGCGCACCAGGGTTGGCTATATCACAGGTGCTTAGCAAAGGTTTGCCTTTCTGACTGGGGCTCACGTCAAAAGGAAGTATGACTGTGAGTGCAGCCAGCCCCCTGGCTGTCTTGGCCAGAGTTCAGGTCCAACTCCAGGGTGGGTTGGAGCCGGCCTGCCTAACTGCAAAGGCTGCGTGGAACGAAATAGCTGATTTTGTTTGCTGAGAGAAGCAAGTCAGGTTGTCCCGGATCTTTATCTGCAGAAGCAGTCATGCCTTAACACACTGCTTCACCCCACCTCTTTTGGAAAAAGATTGATAAGCATAATGATGATGTTTTAATGAGCTTAATTGCACATTCCTTATGTTCTTCCAGAGTTGCCAGCCAGTCACTTCAACATCCAGCAGTTTACTTGTAATAACTTTCCCCTCTTTCTCTATGACAGGGAGCATAATTATTTTTGTGATAATCCTGGAGTTTTCAGCTCTTTCTCCCTCACTTCCCTCCCTCTTTTTTTTCCTTACTGTTTTTTCCCTTTCTGGGAATTACTCTAAATGGGCATCTTTGAAAGGAGGGTGGCAGGCTGCTTTTGGTACAGTACTTACCAAGAACCCTTCGTCAAAGAGGCCCTTGTGAGCATGCTCTGGATGGGAGCCAATCAGATCTTCCCGCTGTCTGTCTGTGAAGAAACTCCCGCCCTGGTATGTAAGCCAAGCCCGCCTGCAGACAGGCTGACTGCGCTCAAAGGCCAACCTGTCTTAGCTGACTGAAAAAATGCTGAAGGGAAAATTACCTGTTTGGCTCCAGACGGAATTAACTTTTTACACACACACACACACACACACACACACACACACACACACACACGTATGTTTATTATGTTTTGTTTAAAAGTGTTTGCCTATCTAATATAGTCATTAATGTTATCTGGTCAGTACTTGAAACATTTTGAAATACGTGCAAATGCAATAAGGCTACAGGGCTTGGAGGCAAGAACAAGATGAATTTTCTCATTAAATGACAGAAAACTGTTTGGGGATTATAAATGGCACTTTTATAATTTGTTTGTGGGCGAGGCTCCATGCAGGGACATTTGGTCTGCATGCAGACCGTGGCGGGTGGACAGCACCTGGGTACCAAGCCCTCCTGGCCTGCCACTGTTTTTCACTCCACACCTGGCAGATGCCAAAGGAAGACAGTGGGGCTCCAGCCTTGGTGACAATGGTTGCTTCTCAGAGGTGGATAAACTCATCTCCTGAACAGTCTGGGAAACCTCTTCCAGCCCTGGTCCCCAAATCATCTCAACACGTTTTCTGTATTTCAAGGAAAAGGACACAACTGAGAAAGGCATTTATAGTTTCTGTGTGTGAAAAGGACTAACACATTTCTTCTTCTCTGGTCCTGTTCTTGACTGTGGCCTTTCTCTTTTCTGAAATCCTAGGTTTGTGGACGCTGCACACAGAGGGTGCTGCCTGCATTCTAGGTGCTAGGCCAGATGGCAGGGCTTGGGACAGGGAAGATGTGGCCTCAAGGGTAACCATCTCAGACTGTACCCCAGGGGTTTCTCACAGTTCTTGTTATCAGAGGATTAGTTTGAATGCTTAAAAAATAGTGACAACTTTGTACCACTAAAGAGTTAGCAGTGGTACAATGCACAGGTGATAGAATTATTTTCCTTTGTAATTTGCACTTTTCAGAACTCTAAAGAATTTCTATAGCAAGCTTTCACTTTTGTAGACAGCGTATTTTATGCTACTAAAATAAAACTTTCTGGGAGCAGTGCTAAGACACATTCCAGAATTATACAGAGAATAAACTGAAGGACAATAGGGTAGGCAGGAGTCCTGTTTACTCCTGGTAAACACGAGTGGGAATCGACAGAAGGGAATTTTAATAAGCAGGGCAACTTGGGAGCCACAGCTGGCTTGGGGTAAGTTCTTGGAGTGTTAGATCAAGTAATAACAAAAATATGACTGTTCTACATATGAGATTTCATAACTTCCTGAGAAAGTAAATAGCTCCTTTCCCCTTGGTTGTTCCTCCTCAGGAATGTCTATGTTCTTGCTCTGGGCCCAACGTTTTCCTAAAGTCTTCTTGTTTAAGCCGAAGTTGTGTCCCAAGCAGAATGCTAACTCAGTTTTCTTTGGTGGTCCAGCTCTCAGGTTTCCATCACATTGGGGACCACGTACAACTGCAACAAGGGGTTTGCGTGCTCAGTCTCTTCCTGGCTCTGTGCCTCCTACCTGTGCTAGCAGTGTTCTTTTTTCTTCCAGTTTTAAGCTCAACCCTGGAAAGGAAGCCTGGAAATTCTCTGATGGTGTTGTTCACTCTGACCTAAAGGGTTTCTTCCTAGGAGGATTTTCTTTCTCTTTTATAAGCCCCACAAAGTCATGGATACAGGCTAAGATAGAGGCTTTCCCATCCATAGAGAGAAAGAAGTACAGAATTCTTTTCATATAAATGTATTCACAGAGAATAATCCTACTCTGCTCCTGGCTACTTCCACTCCGTGCAGGCAGAAACATAAATCTGGAGGCAGGGGGAGTTCATTTTTGCCTTTGCATAGTGTTTTTTTTTTTCCCATACTAGTGGAAAATAGCTAATTTTCATCACCAGATTGTATCTCTGAATGGGCAGTGGAAAAAAAATGATGGAAAAATTTCTTTTCAAATGGTGCAAACCATGCTATAAAATCATTAGATAACAGTAATTACAGGTTTAGTTTCAAGAGCAAACAATTACCCTAGTGGGAAAATGCACACTTTTCAAATAGAAGAAACTCTTTCTAGGATTTGCATACAGTCTACCATAAGAGAACAGCAGCTTTGGGGAAAAAAAATTCCAAACAAAAACAAAAACCATAAGCTGAGCTCAATCTCTCTCCAGAGATGAGAAAAGTAACTTAGGGACATGGGGTTCTTTGTTGCTCGTTATGGGATTAAGGGTTTTATTTTCACTATATTAAACATAGAGATTTTTCTGATTATTTCTCTCATCTGTATAAACCTGGCAAAGAATTCTTTTTCAAAAATAAGTTGTGTCTAATATCTATAACACATTGCAACTCTGTGTATGTTATAGGTAGAATAGCTCATGTATCACTATCTTCCAAGGGTAGCATCTATTTTATATAATACTTTTTAAAAGGTGATTTCCCCAATGTGTAATTATATCTGACTTAATTTATAAGACTTTTTATGTAAAATACACATACAATTCAGGCCATGTCTTACTTGATTTATAAGGTATATGGCTTTAGGGTCTATAAATGATAGATCCCTATCATAGGGAAAAAATAATTCAGGAAAGTGAGCTAAAGAACCACAAAGAGGCTGAACTGCACCCTAAAAGAGAAACTGCCAAGTTATCATAACCCCCATGTGATGGATTTTAAGGAGGTAAATAGAAGATTACCAAGCAGGCACCAGATGCAGCGATACCATGCATGGATTGTCTGATACAGAAAACGATTCATAATTTACTCAGTGGAAGAGACACTGAGTCTTTTCAGCTGTTTTTCATCTACCTAAAGCAAATGGGCCTTATGAAACCCTGAAAACCACAGCAGGGAGAAGATACATTTTCCCAAAGACTATTCCCTCCCGAGGAGAATAATACCTTCAGCATTTTCACTGATTTCTCAAAAAGCACAAAGATCAGAAAATAGTAGAGCAAAAGAAATGCAGTGGATGAAATGTGCAAGTTATTCTTTCAGGAAGTACAGTGGGTAAGACAGAGACTCCTCTGTAATGAGATATCTGCTCTGATTCTGAGTAGTCAATAGTGTAATCAAAGTAGCATGCACTATGAAGGGACCCAGAGGATGATGAGAGGGCAAAATAGAATCAGTAGACAACAAAGGAGGCTCTGGAGCCAGGCTGGGCTCCATCCTGGTGGCTCCTGTCAGTGGGTTTCACCACAGAGGAGAGGGAGCAATTGGTGGTTAATACCAGCAACCCTCTCATGGCTGCATATCACCAACAATTTCATAAAAATATATTTTCAGTTTGTAGTCAGCTATGTATAGTTAGGTCTACACTATTTAGTTCTTCTCGACTTGAGAAAGAGAGAATACCTGCTCCCAATTCTGAGTTAAAAGAGTTCTAATTATTCTCTCTCTCTCTCTCTCTTTTTTTTTTTTTTAGTCTTTTTGAGACAGGGTCTTGCTATGCAGTTCAGGCTGGCCTTGGGCTCACTTTGTAGCCTAGGCTGGTCTCAAATTTGCAAACAATTTTCTTGCCTCAACCTCCCAAGTGCTGGGATTACAGGAGTGTGCCACCATGCCCCGCTCTAATTATTGTTTAAAAAGATGTACTTGAACATTTGTAGTCACTCTCCTGGAACTAGATTGGATAAGACCAGGAAAACTGTAGCCATGAGACACCGCTGCCCAACCTCTGCCTACTCTGCCATCATGAAAACTACTTGCTAAGCAACGGGGCTGCCTCCTGATTCAAAGAACTCATTGTCATTGCATAACCAATGACAGCAGAGAGCACTCCTTACCTTTGCAGATACCTGGTATTAAATCCATCCTTATCTGTGACTTGCTTTTTACACTATTCTAAAGTGTATAATGTGCAGGGCAGAGTCCCAGACTCTTATTCCATGATTTCATTTCAGTGAAGAGATGATCAGTGTCAGTCTTTTATTAGTTTATCTTACAAAGGTGCCTATAAATACTTCTAAAGAGACCCAATTTTGGAGGAAAGAGATGATATTTTAAATTATGTCTTAAATACTTCCCTGTGATGTTCAACTGGGTGCTGCATAGTTGGTTAGTTTGTTCTTCTTCCCTCTTTTAGGGATCATATTATGATAAATAAGGCAACACCTCAAACTGCACTTTGAGTTATTTAGAAGACAATATTCTATAAATCAGAGGAATGCCATGATTTCTATGCTTCCAGACAAATATTCATAATATTGATAGGGAAAATTAACCTGTTTCTCTGCCTCTCTAATCACATACCAATCTCTTTTTTCACTTCGTACAATATTTTTAATATTCTCTCAAGGGTATACTTTACGGTACACATTAAAAAATTGCTTAATGCTATTAAAATTCTAAGGCTTTGCCTACAAGTTGCAACCATACTATTAAATGCAATTAATGACCCAGGACGACAGCCCAGCACACAGACGCCCACACAAGCTCTGGGAAGCAAAGTAATCAGTGAGGCCAATAACATGGGATAGTCTGGAGCAGCAGTGAGGAGACAGCAGTTGCACCCTGGAGAACTCCACCAACAGAAGACCATCTCAGCCCTCACATTTAGATGCCAAGATCAGTTCCATACCCAGCACATCTCTGGGATGTGACATGGACATTATTACAGAACTATAAACACCAGAAGGTAGGTTCTTGGGATAGCTATAAAGAAGCAACTATATCTGAAGGTCATCCCTGAGGAAAGAACATTTCTTTTGCTCCTTGAGAGACACCTCAATGCTAGTGGTAGAGCTATATATATCATGGGAGGCTGGTGGGCATCAACATAGAAGACAAAATAAAAGAAAAAAGAAAAAGTAGAGAATGCAAGATGCACAGGTGGGGTGTGGTCCCAGACCCCCAGCCCACCCAGGACAGGCCTGGAACTCAGTGAGATGGATGAAGTTAGAAATCAAAGACTGGCACTTTCAAAAATGAAAATAAAAGAAGAAAACAAGTAGAAAAGGCTATAGAGGGAAAATGATCTCTCACATATAAAAAGAAATGATACATAAAATCAAAATATTAGAGAAGACACAAATAAAAGAACAGATGAGCTTAGAAAAAGATGGAGACAAAAAATGGCCAACTTAGGACAGAAATGGAATCCATGAAACAGATACAAAAAGAGATTCAGGAGATTAAAATCTCCAATGAAAGTATATGCAACAGATTGAACAATGCAAAGGACAGAATTTCAGATCTTGAAGACAGAATTGCAGCTAGTGATCATGAAAAGAAAGCTATCTTAAAATAGCAAGAGACTGTGAGAAATCAATCCAACAGCTACAAGATAAAGCAAAGAAGAATAACACAGATTGACTGGGGTCAATGAGAAAGCTGAAGGCAGCATAAATGCCTTGACAATCCTAAATGTATATGCACCTAATAAGGAAGCACCCAACAATATAAGACAGTCATTGGTAGGCATGGATAACCACATGAGCAATGACACACTGGTAATGGGAGACCTCGATCTCGCATTGTTACAGAGAGACAGATCAGCTAGACAGAAAATCAGCAAAAAAATATCAGAGCCGAATCAAACCTGTGAACAAAAGGACTTAGTAGGAAGAAGCCACGACCTGAGGTCCTGCACCAGTGGCCGGGAAAGATCTGGTGAGCTCAGTGAGGGCCCGGAGAAGAAGCCGTGCCCCAAGGTCCCACTGCCATGGGGGGAGCATCTGCGAACCATCGCCCTGAGCCTCTCCACCACTCCAGTAACCCCAGATTGCAGGAACCCAGTGCCTAGTCCAATGCCCCGCACCAGGGACTGGCAGCAAGTGCAGGAAGCCCTTGGGATGCAGCAATGGGCTGTTTTGGAAAAGCACAGGAAAATGTCAAGACAAAGGAGCAAAATACAGTCTCAGAGCTCAGCCCACATAGAACAAGTTCAGGAGACACAGTAGAAATTAGAGGTCCCACTCCTGAAATTTCTGAAAAGATAACAATCGAAGTAAAGAAGCAACTTAGTTCTTGTACTGATTGGTTAATTTTATATGCATATGTCTGATGGTCTAGACAGCTATTTTGAAGATCACAAGAGACATTGATGATAGCCACTGTTAACTTCCTATTGTTTTGTTTTGAAGTCCTGTATTTTTTTCATTGTTTTGTTTGGTTTTATTTCATTTTGTTTTGTTTGATTTTATTATGTCTGATGGTATGGGTAGCTATTTTGAATATAAGATATATTATGGTAGTCACTGTCAGTTTCCTATTATCTTTTTTTGAAGTCTTATATTGCTTTCATTGTTTTGTTTTGATTGGTTTTATTCTGTTTTGTTTTGGTTGATTTTATTATGTCTGATGGTATGGGCAGCTATTTTGAAGACAACAAGAAGCATTATGGTAGTCACTGCTGATTTTCTATTATCTTGTTTTGAAGTACTGTATCATTTCCATTGTTTTGTTTTGATTGACTTTACTCAGTTTTATTTTGTTTGGTTTTATTCTCTTTAAAATAAAAATTTTAAAAATGCAATTAATGAGATGAATAAACAGTTTCCTAAATTCAGCCAAGGTAGGGCAGATATCTACAAATATCCAAGGTCATAAATTCCAACAGGAGATACTTGGGCGTACAGTTTTTAAAGCATCAGTCTTGTGGAGAAAAGGACCTTATGAGAATTGTTTGTGTGCAACCAGTCAGGCACTGTTCTGGAGGGGGAGAACACTAGGGATCACTCCAGGGATGCATCAGATTGCACAAAAGGCAGTGGCTGGCCAGTGCTGTTTACAATGATGACCTGATTGACCCAGCTGCTTCCCTTCTAGGTATCTTCTCAAATCAGTTAAAAAAAAAATATCGTATCAGAGTGACATGATACCTATAAAAATGGATATCCATTTTTATAGCAACAGAATTCATAATAGCTAAATGTTACAGTCCATATGTCCATCAACAGATGAATGGATAAAGAAAATATGGTATTTATACACAATGTGGTATTTATACACTACTCTGCCATAAAGAAGGATAAATTTGAGTCGTTTGTAGGAAAATTGGATGCACTTCGAGAGCATAATATCAAATGAAATAAATTAGATATACACATTTAAATTTCACATGGTTTCTCTCATGTTAGAATCCAAAAATATAAATAACGGCAAAATAAAAGACAGTAGAAAATAGAAAGCTAGATATTTCACTAACGAGAAGGGTTGGAGGGAGAGAAGGGGGTGAAAAAAGAGTTAAGATGTGCTATGTATACGTATATCACTCCCAATGAGGAATGCAATCACTGTGTACTGCAAATGTACCAATAAACATAAAATTTTAACAAAACATAAAATCAAACAATGACTTGAAGTTCACATGACTATCAGACCACACACCTACAGGCTCTTGCATTCCACCGACACTCTCTCTCTGGGCTGGGCTACTTTGCTGGGTTTTCTTTTCCTTTTCTAGGCTCTCCTTAGTGGACAAGACAAATGGATTCCAATCAGATACCAATGCTTGTAGGATAAAGAGAATATGGTGCTTCCAGCTTCCTGCACAGAGCTGGTCAGTCTTACTGTAAAGAGCAGTGCCCCTGTGTATGTACCTGGGTAAAACTGTTACTTGGTAGGAAGAATTCTTAATCTGTTTGGGATTTTGCCATCTCGGATTGGAAAAACAGAACAGAAACCAAAATATAACCCCAAAACAATGCTAGAACTAACTTTCCGCATAGTTCTAGGCAGCAATGCAAATGAGTATACTCTACTTGGTTTACTTTGTAATTTTGCAAAGCTTGGACTGGATGCTTTAAGCTGGGCCATAGATAGTTTGGCTCAGCCCAAGCTCTCTACTTCCTGCCATGTGGCATCAGGTCAGCATCTTCCCTGCATCATCTAGAAGCAGAAGTGATCCTTGCAAGGTCTTTCCCTAGGTATTACTTAACACTGCCATTTCCTGTATCTGAGGAGCTACTCGGGAGGGAGTCCATTATTGTGCACCTTTCTCTGTGCCTGGCAATGCTAGATGTGGGGTTGCAGAGACCAGATGAGTAAGGCCCATTTCCTGCCCTCTAGACGTTCGAGCTCTGTCAGTGCTTTGCTTTGGCAGCGCGCTCTCTTCTTTACTCCTTAAGCAGAAGGCACCCATAGTATTATTTCATTTTTACGTCTCTTAAGAAATATGTACTTTCTATGCAATGACATTTAAGCCCTGACATTATTCTTACAGGGCTATCAACGTTCAGACAGAAAAAGGAGGGAAAAAACCACCCAAATCCAGCAGGCAATAGAAAAACAGAAGAACAAAACAGATGTTTATAGACTGACTCTTACACATGGGAAAAGCAACAGGGAAGCTTTCATTTTCTTCTTGGATGTGTATTTAAACAATCTCATGTGATACATGTGTCTATGGAAACATTTGTTATCTCAAAGATAGTGAGGTATTAAAGGCCTTTGTTGCCATGGCACAAGCAGTATTTGCTTTTTATTCTATTGCACAATATCTAATTACAGAGACCCTGATAAAATTATGCATTCCTAAACACAAATTAAGGCCATTCTACAGGAGCCTTCATGTACTTTGCCCAATTTCATTTTTAAAAAATCAAGAATGACTGTGTAGAGTCTTCACGCTAGCCAGCTGCAGCCCTTTCCAAAATACAATTCTGCTAAACCTGTAGCTGGGGCTGTGAAAGTATCCGAGGTTAAAGGTGAAAGTTTAAATCCCTGTTTACCACTGGACGCCTGCACAAGACGCATATCTAAAAATCAGCCTCTTTGTTTTTTCCTAAAACACAATCATCTATTTAATAGCAAAGAAAACTGAGTTACTCTTTTGAAAAGAAAACGTCCTATACATACATTTAACATTTTGCCTCTATTCATCTCTATCTCCAGCCCTATAATAGGGGTATGTTTTGGTTCTTGTTTTTATAGTTTTACTGCATATTTATGTATCTATTATCATGCATAACGTTCTACATTTAGCATTTTCGAAATTATCTTTTGAATCAACGTAACAGCTTCATGATGCACATATGTGTATTTATCCTAACTGTCGTATTGTATTCTATTGTGTTGGCCTTCTCCAACCGATGAACATTTAATTTCCTTCTAAATTTCTGCTATTCCAATGTTACTTTGAACATCCTGCAAATCCCCTCTTGACAGGACATATAAGGATTTTCCTTGAGGTCTTTATACAAGGATATAGCTAAGTTTAAAAAACTCAGTCTCTCAATCTTCACTTCTATATATATGATCAGCTAATCCAGTCTGCTGAGAACATGTCTGTGATCTGGGCATCCTGCAGTTATTCACCCCTTTCCTAACTCAACTGCTTTCTCCCATTTTAGTAAGAGCCAAATGAAGAGATGATGTCAGCTATTGCTTCTGGGAGTCAAGGGAGAAACAGGGTGTTCAGCCTGTCCGGCAGTGGTTCCAATTCAGATAACCAGATGGTCCTTGATTTGTGATGGTTCCTTTTATGATTGTTCAACTTTATAATGGTGAGAAAGGGACACACGTTCAGTGAAAATAATACTTTGAATTTGGGTCTCTTTCTGGGCAAATGTAACTCCCAGCAAGCTGTGTGATCCTGAGACCGGTGACCACACTTCGCGGTCCAGGATGTTTGGCAGGTCAGCTATGCTGAGCACACTTCTGCCTCACGATATTCTCACTGTACAGCGAGTTGATTGGGACCCACCGCATGGTAAGATGGAGAGCGTGTGTACTATGGAACGGGGTGCTGCAAGTAACTTATTTTCAAAGAATGCACTTTTTTGGAGAGTTTGGAGTGAAAATAAGGCACACTGAAGTCCTGATGGCAGCAAGACCAATGTCTACCAGGTGATGAATTTGCAGAGAAAAGTGAAGTTCTGTGCTTCACACATCTGCCTGAGGCCTCCTTACTAGCTTTCCACCTTAGATTTACAGACATGACACTGTACTCCGGCCATGAACTAACACATTTATTTAAACTGAAAAAATGAAGTCAAACTTGTTCTGTCAGAAAGTGAGTCTACTTTGTTTATTTTGTTTGGCAATGTAGACTGGTTTTAGTAAGTGAGTCACATGATATTTGTGTCTATAATTTGAATGAGTTAAATCTATAACACCAAGGTTTGATAAGAATATTGTATTTAAAGCATATAAAAGTATTTCCTAAGAAATATTTTATGGGCAAAGATGAGTTGATGTGAACAACAGTTTAATTTTCTCAACTCTCCAAGTATATTCAGTTAACAAAGTACCTCAAGGTGTGTGTGTGGGGGGGAGTAACAGGTATCATTTGTGGTGGAAATGCTTGTACAAGTGTAGAGTCTTCCAGGGCACTTCTTGCTTTCAGAACAAGCAATAGAGAATTTGCTGAGTAATCTCCATGCATGTCTGCTGTAGAATAAAGTCTGGAGAAAACCTGACTGGCTCGGGTAAGGTGATAATACGTATTATTGCAGATGAGTCACTAACTGTATGGATAAAACAGAGCTAATTTAAATAACTTTTATTGCTCTACACTGAATCTAACCACCTACGGATAAGAAGGGCACAGCCTCTGAGCGAGTCAGTCTTGGCAGAACAAGGTTCAGATGCAAGGCCCGATTGGATGGCTACACAGACATGGTGTATCTGGAGGTGCTATGGGCCAGGGGTGCAGGTGGGCCAGGGAGGTATCCGTGTGGGTAGTGCTGCCTGAGGCAGGCATGTCAGCAGCTGTCCAGTGAAGGGGTGGCCTGGGAGGACTCAACCAGCAGACTGTCCTTCAGCTTCTCACTTCCTCTCCCTAAGCCTCAGTTTCTCCACCTAGGAAAAGAGCGCACGTTCTCCTGCAGTCTTTCTCATTGCCTTGGCCATCCATTGCTCTCCATGTGGGTCTGCCAGCCATGATGTAGGTGCCAACACCCCTGGACCTGTGCTGGGCACTGGATCACCATGGTAGCCTCCTCTAGGTCATGTGGGTGTGACCACCATTCATGGGAACTTTTCAATAATGACCTGGTGGAATGGTTAGTATATGTGGGCACCCGGTTTCAGCTCCTCAGGAGGCAGTGCCACACCTTGGCTGTTTTGTAGTAATCTGAGTTTGCTACACTTTTGTCTTATTTAAATACTTCCTTTTACACGACTCAGAGATGAATAAAGGCCAGAGCAAGGTTTTTAGGTACCAATAAACACTTTTTCTGCTTACTTGCTTATATTGTAATGTTTATTCTACATACTCAAAAAAACTAAGAACAATTATTGCCAGGAAGAGTACTCCTGGCAGATGATGCAAATAGCCCTTGTTTGCTTTACTCACCTCCTAGAGGGCAGAAGAGTGCCTCCTGGGGCATCCCTCCCTGCACAGGTGTTCACAGGCAAGGAAGAGCCTGAGAGGGGAGGTGGGCTTCTCTGCAGGAGTGAATAAATGTGTAGACTCCCAACCTGGCCATCGTGGCTCAAACCTGGCCTCTACCACTTGTTGCCTATGTGGCAGGGCAGGGTGACTGACTGAACCTCTCTAATCCCCACTGTCTCCATCTGTAAACTAGACTAGCTTCACAGGGGTCTTGTGATTAAATGAGATACACAATGCAAACATTCCTGACCAGAGGACAGGAGCACTGTAAGACTGAGAATACTGTGATTAATATATTTTTAACAAGGAACTTTCTATTGCAGGCATGTGAGAAGTGATTCCATTGACTTCTTTAGCAGAAAAGTCTAGCAGATAAGAAGTCAAATCCATCATTCATGATAGCACTAGATGTTGGGTTTTGCTTCTCCCTGCAAATGTTTTCCATTATAAACTGGAAAGCCAAGTTAAATTTGCTTAGCTAATTTTGGCCTGCGAGGTGCTCCCCAGACCCTCAACATTTGCCTGAAAGGTCAGCTTTATCAGCTCACGCTTGCCAGTGTGAAAAACGCAGCGCCTATCACCGATACTGCCACTTCCCTTATCCTGTCTTTCTTCTGGAACAAGTGGACTTGCAAGATACTTCACCCCGTCTTGGCAAACAAGCTTGTTCTGTACAAGAGAGTTCCGCCCATGTAGTCACTGTGGGCTACTGGCACAGGAGGGGTTATCAGGCAGAAAGCCTTTCTTCTACAGGTGCCAGGGCATTGAAAGCAGGGCCCCTGCTGGCGGCTGTCCCCCTTCTAATTAAGAATGTCCCACCACTTCCGAATGGTGGCTCTCAGAACAAAGCTAAGAGCACTGTACTATATTTAACAGTCTAAGAAATATTCCTAGTTGGATGAGAAGCAACAGGCTTTCTAGAACATGGGTGGAGTAGAGGCAATAAGTTTTGCTTAGAATAGTTATCTGGAATTCTGCATTGTGATAAATTTATTTTAAATCTAAGTTAAATTGCAGGATCCTAAATTTGGTTCATAAGTGCTCAGAAATACAACAAATCCTGTTTTGAGCGTACGTGTGTAGCAAACATTGACCAGAGGCCATGTGCTCCGTGCTAGGTAGGGTGAGGGAAGAAAAAGGTTTGGAAAGATGTGAATTAGCACAGCTCGGGAGATGAGAGGTCAGCCTTCAAAGACTGGGCACAAAACCTAGCTCTGCCACTAGCCATGTGAGCGACCCTGCACAATTCTCCTACAAAGTGAGTGGTTTCTCAGCTCTCTTCTGGCCTTCGGGGTCAGTGCCTCACGCTTGCTTGGGTCCCCAGAAACAGCCTTGGAGGCATGTTCACTTGGTAAAGTTCAGGAAAATAAGATCTATCAGCTGTAAGGCATTACTGGCAGCAGTAGCTTGGCTGTGAGCACTTGCAGGATGCAGCGAAGGGGACACCAAGCGAGGGAGAGCTGACTTTGGATGTGGCAGGGTACAATCACGTGCCACAGTCATTCCCATGTTGGGCTGGAAACAGTCGCAACTTGTAGTACTGCGATGTGGGGCTGCAGGGCCACAGGTCCTGTTGTGCTATGCACACAGTTAGAGCGTCTGGCACTGAAGGACTGTGGGCAGCTGAGGAAAACAAAGATGTGCTGCAGAAAGAGCACTTGGCGCTCACAGGGGAAAGAGTGAGACACATTTTCATCTGACAACAATCTCAAAAATTCAAGATATATTAGTTCTACCTCATCTGTCATTTCAGTTATGTCATGGTTTCAAAATAATACATAGAATTTAGAAATAAATAATTCATGTATTTTACTTAACAGTTTACTTAACAGCATGTTATATTATTATTTCTTTTTTTGGTTCTTGAGACAGGGTCTCGCTTTGTAATTCAGGTTGATCTTCAGCTCACTAGGTAGCCCCAGCTGGCCTCGAACGTGCAACAACCCTCTTATCTCAGACTGCCAAGCACTGACATTATAGGCATGCACCACCACCCTCAGCAACACTATATTAATGTAACTGTCCTGTTTTATTATTTGATGCTGTTAGTCTCTTGGCATAATTTATAAATTAAACTTTATCATAGGTAGGAATGTAGAAAAAAGCACATTACACATAGGATTTGGTACTGGAACCTCTATCCTGTGGATATGGGCAGACTCCTGTACTAATAAAAGAATATTTTAAAACTCTCAGCAATAAAGAGACATATTTTTATTAACTATGCTAGAGGATAAAGTTAGGGATTTCCTTATTCTCTCCATAAATACTAATAGTTAAATGAAAAACAGCCAACTATGATACAACAGTATATAGAAAGAAGTATTGTAAATGTACACAAGTAAACACATGGACATAGATGTTTTCCAGACTTTGTAATATCTGCATGCTTTAAAAACTGAAGTCATGTCTTCATGTATTCATTTACCATTTGTATTTCTTCATCTGAGAAGTGTGTGCTCATCTCAGATGCCCATTTTTGGAATGGGTCTTTGAATTTGGGAGGCCTGATGTTTTTCAATTCTTTATATGTTCTAGATAAAGTCCTTTGTCTGAGGGACAGCTGGATAAGATTTTTTCCCATTATGTGAGTTTTCTCTTTACTCTGTTGGTGATTTCTTTTGAAGTGCAAAAACTTTTCAATAAAATGAGATCCCAGTTGTTGATTCTTTGAAGGACTTCCCACATCACTGGTCATTCGAGAAATGCAAATTAAAACAACACTGAGATTCCATCTCACTCCAGAAAGAATGGCTGCCATCAAGATCAACTGATATCAAATGTTGGTGGGGCTGTGGGGAAAAAAGAACTCTTCACCACTGCTGGTGGGAGTGTAGACTGGTGCAACCACTGTGGAAATCAGTGTGGAGATTCCTCAAAAAACTAGGATTGGAGGCCCCATTCAATCCAGCTATTTCCCTTCTGGGCATATTCCCAGAAGAACTGAAAACATCATACCACAGTGATAGAGGTACACCCATGTTTATAGCAGCACAATTTGTAACAGCTAAATCTTCAAAACAACCCAAATGTCCATCACCCACAGAATGGATAAAAAAGATGTGTAATTTTTTATACAATGGAGCATTATCTAGCTATAAAAAAGGATAATCTTGAGGCTTTTTATAGGTAAATGGAGGCAACTTGAGACCATACTTATAAGTGAAATAAATCAAAATCACATTTATAAATATTATATTGTCTCCGTAGTATAAAAAAATAATAAAAATAAAAGGCTGAAAGCGTAATAAGATCCAACATGTACAACAGATATTGCAATAATAAAAGGGAAAGAACACCTGGGATGGGGAAAGGAGAAAAGGAAGAAAGGAAAAGGTTTTATGTACATTGGTAACCATATATAAAGGCATGCATGTATTTATATACAAGATAGATAACTATACTATCAACCTCTGTTAGTTCATCAAAAAGAACAGTTTGTGCTATCATTAATTATTTTTGTGCCTAGATCTTATAACCTTAACAACTACTTCTAAGATAACAATATGCAATTATTCTGATTTTTTTTTTTTTTTGGTACCGGGGATTGAACTCATGACCTCACACTTGCCAGGCGGGCACTTAAGACACTGAGCTAAATCCCCAGCCCACAATATGCAATTATTAACTAGTGTTAATTTCCTACTGTTTTTTGAAATTCTGTATCATTTCTATAATTTTTTTTTCTGTTTTGCTTTTTAAAAAAACAACAACAACAGCCACAACAAAACTGAAGCCCACTGTGAATTCATGTCCAAAGTGTGGCCATCTCTGCCCCAAACCTTGGGTCCAGATGTGTTCTGGGATTGAGGACTTTGGAGTGTTAAGAGTGGGATGCAGTGTGTGTGTTGTGTGACCCACATTACTTCAGGGAGCTTGGGGAGGCACTCAATCATTGAATGCTGATATTTTTACAGGAAATCAAAATAGTAATATTTAAAAATTTTAAGGCAGATTTAACTTTAATTGGATACATCTGTATGGTTGTGGTAAGAGGTTGGAGGCTGAAATGGAAGGAGTTGAGAGTCAGGGTAGAGAAACCGATTGTGAAGCTAAGCTAACAAATTAAGACATGAGTTTGACTTGCGCTTTCTCTGTAAAGTGCAAGGATTTTGCATCTCTTCAGTGAGTCTGGATGAATGGGAACCACATAAGATTGGTAGTTCTGTGTTTGAACATAATTGAAGACTGGCTATGTCTTTTGGCTCAGATATGTGAACAGTAAATGCACAAGCCAGCAAAGGAAAGCACCCGTTCCTCCCCGGGCATCATCTCTGTCTCTCCCAGGCAGGTCCCAGGACTTGGGCCAGATTTCCTCAGGGTGCTGTGGACTTGAGCTTATAAATGTCTTCTTGGGTTGAGCAAGGGCTTCATTTGTTTCTGTGAAATAGTAATTTATTTTTTTATGGAAGTATTTTATTTTTATTCTTTTTTTTTTTTGGTACCAGGGATTGAACTCACGACCTCGCGCTTGCCAGGCAGGCGCTTAAGCCACCGAGCTAAATCCCCGGCCCTTTATTTTTATTCTTTAAAATTATTTTTAATTGTTATGTTAGAGGTCCATGATAATTATTTTTTTTGGGGGGGGGGAATTGGTACTTATGTAAAACATAATCTGATCATTTTAATAGCATCAACTCTACCTCTCTTCCCTTCTTTCTTTCCATTCCCCTCATCTTTCCCATCTTCAAGAAATTAATCTCCTATTTTCCTGTTTTCTTTCCCTTTTTACACTTCATTTATATTTTAGGTTTCTCATAAGAAAATCCATACTATAATTTTCTATAACTATTATTTCACTTAACTTTATGGTTGAAAGTTTTATTCATTTTCCTATACATGACTTCAGTTTATCTTCCTTTATGATTGAATAATTCTCCGCTGAGTAAATATACAACATTTTCCTTATCCATTCATCTGTTGTGGGGTTCTAGGCCACTTTCATAATGTGGCAAATGAGAAGCAACTATGAAAAAGGGCATATGTGTAGCCCAATAGTAGGATGATTTCTCTCTTTTGCGAAAATACCAAGGAGAGGTAGAACCCTTTAGCTTATTCTGGAAAGTGTGCTCATTGTACAATGTCCTATATTTTCTACTTCTGAAATATCTGACCCATATATATCTTATAGAAATAGCTTATTTGTTTATGTAGTTTTTTAGAGGGCTCTCATAGGAAAATTAAGCAGCAATGGAAACTTCTCAGACTGTTTCACTGAGATAGAAAGTTCACGAAACTTGGATTTAAATCCAAAATTCAAGAGACCTTAACCTTTTACCAACACTCAGGGATGGTCACAAAAGATCTCTGGTTCTGAGTGCACCTGGCAGGGCCTTGTGCACATGGAAGGAAATACGAGGAGCAGAGGATGTCACTGTTAGTAGTTAATGGTTCCTGGATAATGACAAGTCATAGCAGAAGCCCTGTTCCTGGAGGGATTAGATTGAGTCCATGGCCCAGCACATAGTCAGCCAGAAAGTGGAAGGGTAGCCTTTAATATAAGTACTAGAGACCACTGAGTGAAATAATGAAATAAAGAACAAGATTATTGTGTGAATCATCTCTGGACATCAGTAAACATTTTGCGGCTGATGAGTCTCATCTCATGTAAGAGTCGATGTGAACGAGATGATTTATAAAGAGTCTGCACACTATTTTAGAGGCACGTCCATGCACCTTGAAGGTGGAATGGTACATTTAACCTCTGAGTTCTAACAATGTTCTGTTTTTCACAAGAGCTTAGGGCTTGTCATAGTCTAGACCTGGAAAGCATAAATAGTATTATCTCTGTATGTACAAATAAAAATCAATTTGCCTCCTAACTGCTTAACTCATTCAGGAACGGACACACATGAGTAGATCCCATCTAAGTCAATGTTAGCAAATTTCTTTTCACTTATCAAATCAGGCTATATTAGGTTCAATAAAGGTGCTTGACTTACAAATGTACAGATAAACAGCTATTTTCTGAAACAGCATTTTCATTTATCATCTGAAATGGCATTTCCTGTTTATACATAATAGCTTTTTGAAACCTTCCCTTCAAGTACAAGGAAGTAGTACCTCTTGTAAAACAAACAAAGCATCTCAGTAAGCCCTGTTCTCTAGACTATAAAAGGATTACATTGTCTTCTTGTGAAAATGGTCATAGAACAGAAATGCTGACTGGAAGCCTTTTCTGTACCTTGTTTTGAAGAAGTACCAAAGGCTGTATTTTTTTTTTTTTTATAGACTGTCATTCTAAAAGGAGATCCCAACAAAACACTAGAACTAAGGCTACTCATCATTTACTACAAATCATTTACTAGCTTCTACTCCTGGAATATTAAAAGCTATTTGTGAAACACATCTCAAATCCACCAGTCCGCTTCACAAAACTGACGGGTAGAAACAGTTTTGGGTTTTGTATGCCCTGAGAATCCAGCCACATCTCTGAGCTGAATTTTGGGTCCCCCTAAGTCCTGTCCTCCAACAACTCTAATAATACCTGTCCTGGCTATGAAGCTTAGGAAGCTGAGGCTCCATATCAGGCTGTTTACTTAACACATGTCACATCTAAAATAAGGATTACTTTGGCTGAAAAAGCAAGTCATTTATAAATGTGCATTTATAAGGGCAAAAGTCAAGGCAACTGTGCAAACCACTTGTCAATGTATTTAGAGGAAATTGTGTAATCAACTTAACATACCAGTTAGCCTTTACCTGCAAGGTCAAGCTCAGAGTTCCTGTATGTCACCACGCCAGCCTATTAATCACTCTGCAGGAAATTCCACATTTTTCTTCAGATTAAACTGTAGAAAGTGGAGTGCGAATAGAATCTAGAGAGGATTTCCTATTTGTTTGTTTTCTCTTGCTTGCCTGATGTTTCATGATTTAATTTTTTAAAAACTTGCCTGCTACAGAATTTAAAGTAAGTTCAAGCTGATATATTTCCACATACTGTTGGTATCTTATCCCACAAAGCTACAGTTGGCTGGGTGCCAACTTACTGCTGTAGATTCCAACCTGAGATGGAAAGCACTGACAACCGTCAAACGAGTAGCAGATCTTTCATTCCAGAAAGAAAAAAGAAGGAAAAAGAAAGGCCTACTACATTTAAAATCATTTCCCCTTCTTTCTCGTGCTGCCAAAAAAGCTCAGATATGTGTTTTTGAAGTTATCCTAATTTTAGCTATTTAAAAAAAATTATTCTCCAATACCCTTAAACATTTTTTTAACCTGAAAAATCTTCATCATGCCTTGATTTTTAAATAGTTTTATTGAGGTATAATTCATATACCATACAATTTGCCCAATTCGAAGTTTAAAATTCAATGGGTTTTAATTCATTTATGGAGTTGTACATCCATTGCCACAATCAATTTTAGAAGATTTTTATCACTTAGAAAAGAAACACCAGGGATTTGGGGCTGTAGCTCAGTGACAGGGCATGTGCTTTGCATGTATGTACAAGGTCCAGGGTTCAATCCCTGGTACCGTCTCTTGCCTCTACATAGAAACTCCATGTCCATTACCAGTCACTCTCCATATTTCCCCTCTGCCTCTTTAGCTCCAGGAAACCACTGATCTACTTTTTGTCTCTGTAGATTTGTCTGCTGCCAGCATTTCCTGCCAAGGCATTCATACCACCTGTGCTCTTCTGAGTCCGCCTCCTTTCACTGAGCACATTTTCAAGGTTCATCCATGCTGGCTCTATGCTGCATTCCTCCTCACAGATGAATAATGTGCCGTATTTATCCATTCAACAGGCGATGGGCAATTTGGATTTTTTTCCATTTTTGAACTTTTATGCATATTATTGCTTTGAATATTCATGTACGAGTCTTTGTGTGGACCTGTATTTTCACTTGTCTTGGATACCTATACCTAGGAGTGGACATGCAGCTCCATGTGCAGTGTTTAGAACCGCCAAACTGTTTTCCAAAGTGGTTAGTCCACTTTGCATTCTCACCAGCAACATCTGGGAGTTCCAAATTCTTCACATCCTTACAAACACTTATTACTGTCTTGTGTTTTTATTTTAGCCATCCTAGTATGTGGGAAGTGGCATCTCACTGCGATTCAAATATCTTTTAAGAAAACAGTCACCGAGGACTTCCGGATTCTTTCCCAGCAGTCAGTATAGTGACAACAACCCACTACTGGTTGTAGTGCTGTGCAGCAGATAGGATAAACACATTCTGTACACAAAAAGACAGTAGCTGAGTAGCTCAGGACAGTTCTGCCTGAATTCAAGATTCTACCTTGAATCTACTGTGTCCTGAATTTCCAGGCACTTAAATATACAACAAATCATTTCAAAGGGCAAAGTTTCAATTTGTTTAGGTTATTGTTTGGCATTTTCTTTGCATGACTACTTTTGCAAGAACAAATTCAGTCTAATTGCAATGACTAATTTTAAAAAATGATAAAGTTTGCTTCTGAAGAGCCATTTGTAGCTACTATTCTATATAAGTAGCTTTCATGCTTATGTTTCTACTTTCTGGGGGTGGGGGTTGGCCACAGAAACAAGAAAGATAATCCTCCTTTGTGGACATTCCCACAGTTAACTCCACATACATCTGGATGACAGTTCAATAGTCCACTGTTACTCAAACAATTTGTAATCACACATACTGTGTGTCAACTAACAAGCCAGGGTGTATGGCTTTTCAGTATTCCGTAGCATGCAGCACGCACAATTTACAAATAAAATAAAATTCTACAGCAGAGACAATGGCACATTCTTTGCTGAATAACTGAGTAAAAAGAGTGTCTCTGTTGAAATACAAGCTGTCGCTTGTTATTATGCCGGTAAATAAAGAGAGGTTCGGAAAACCATATTTCATCTCTGAAGTCTCTTTAGCGTGGAAAAGTTCCATATCTGTAGCACTGAAAGAATCTGGGGCCATGTGTTTCTTTAGGCTGAGCTGCCAAGGAAGTTCTAGCAGTATGTCCACAATGCAGCTGACCAAATTCAACAGCCTTATCCTGTTAAGACTGGAGCGCCAGGGAACCAGGGCAAGATGGCCGTCTTCATCGCCGGCTGTTTCTCTCTTTTCCTTCAGCAGGGAGAATGGAGGAAAGGAGAGTGTTGCTACACCCCCCAGGGGCTGATTAACAATTTTGGAAACAAAGGGTTTGATAAAGCCAGAGGAAGTGGAGCTTGTCCTGAAAAAAAAAAGAAGGGCTAGGCACAGGCTGTCCACACACATGTCTGCTGAGTCCCCAGACAAGGGTGACAAGGTGGCAGAAATAGCATGCTGACGAGTGGTCACTGTGGGGGAGGGAGGTGTTGGGAAAAGCAGCCAGGGGTGCTGCTGTGCAGTGTTCCACCTGCCTGTCTGCTTGGTGGCTCAATGGCCTCTGACCCTGAGGGGCTGCATGTGCCTTGAGAATGTGGCGCCCATTTGGAGCAAGCTCAGGTCTTGAGTGGACCCTTCGGCAAGGTCACTACTTAGTTCTGTAAGATCCCGGGACTGGTGCGATGGAATTTCTGCTCTGTGAGGGTTTTCCCCTCGGCTTTCCCTCTTGGCTTTTTGCCCACAACACCATAACTTGACTCTTGGCTGGGCTGAAAGCTTCTTAATGAAGGACAGCCCTCTTTCCAAGGTAAACACAGTGCTGTCCTACTGTAAACATAACCACCTTGTAAGAAAATAACCATTAGCCTCCAGGTGGCTCAGGAGAGAAATTGTCACTATTTAACCAGGTTGTAGCGGAGAGAAGAGGTTAGTTTCACATGGAACCTCACAGGTCTTAATTCCCATCCAAGCATAGAATGTTAATTCTTTTAATATTTTAGGTGCCTAAGTAATTTCTTTTGCAATTCACCAGGTACTCAGGAAGACCTATTATGTGCCCAGAATGGAACTGATGCCTGGAGATAAGGGGAAAAAGGAAACTTATTTCCTGTACTTGACGATCTGCAGGCCTTGAAAGACAGACATGTCTGTATGGAATAAACTAGAACAGTGGTGACAAACCTATGGCATGCATGTTTTTGTGTTTTTCTTTTAAGACAAAGTTGTTAATGTATGAGCTGTTTTTTCTGAACTAAAACCTCAGTATTCAAGTTTAATTGTAGTGTTGGCACTCTGTGATAAATGATTGGTTTTTGGGTTGCAGTTTGTCACTTGGTTTCTAAAAGGTTTGCCATCGCTGATCTAGAACAGAAACTGACAGCCGAGGTAGTGGAGAATGAGAGAGCGCAGGGGAAAGAATGGTTGTTTTGCCTGAGCTTTAAAAGAAGGTGACGCTTTAAAAGAAGGAGCTGGGCCCAGTGGGATGAGTGGGCTCTACCAAACGAAGGGGCACACAGGGACACAGAACACCAGTGTGCTTGCCAGCAACCACCCAGCCCACTGGGCTCCACAGAAGCCTCTCCAATAAGACAATAAATCTAAAGCAACAGAGACTGGTGAGTGATTCAAAGTCCTTTTCCACCCCCCCATTCTCAGTATTCAGGATCCCACCAAGATAAGAACTGCATTGTGGCTTGGTAAACAACCCACACTTCTGTATTAACCAGACAAAACACCAATCTCCGGTTACATGTGGCCAGCCTTGCAGGACCTACACAGCCCTGGCCAGAGCTGCCTGCAGGGGGCATATTTCCATCCTCTCCTCTCTCCTTCAACCCACTGGAAGGCCCCTGCCTATTGCTCAGGTATCTAATAATAAACAGGAAACCAGAAAGAAGTGCAAGGAAAATGATTCAGCAATAGCGAGTCACTAATTTACAAATATTTTTTGATACCCAGAAGTTTTTCCTGAAAGGACAGGTGGCTACAGCCTGCTTCAATTTGCCAGAACACTGTCTCAGTATCCTTGGCAGTAATCTTCACATGGATGGAGTGGTCTTGTTTTATTTCTGAGGCACCACTGTGTTTCACACACAGAGGCTTTGCCTTTAGATCACAGGGCTCAATTAAGACCTTACCTGCTGTCCCTGATTCTCCCCAGGAATGCAGGTTCCTGCTTATAATGTACCTAAAATACTGCATACCCTGCCTAAGGCACCCCAAGGAATAGAAGATGGGAAGAGATTTCTAACATTCAACCTTATTATTTTGCTAGAGCATTTTCATTAGTGCATTTAAATCACTTTTTATTTTACATCCTTTAAGTTATAGGGCAAATGAATATGCACATCTCATTGGAATTTCTCCATTTTACTAAAATAATTATCAGCTATTTAATGGGTTGCTCACTTGTTCACTGAGTCATAGAGTTTGGGGACGGAATCAGACAACCTAGAACCACAGTACATTTGATGCCTGCCTCCCTTCTGATCGCCTCCTTGCAGGTATTCAGTATGTGCAACTACTACCAACAATATCTTACTGCTCCCTTTTCATGGGGGTGGGCAGCTGCTTCAGTGAGAAAGCTCCTTGTTAAGTCACACTGTTCAGTCACAAGCCTTGAGTTAAGCTTTTGGGGCCACAAAGAAAAGTCTAATTGTCTTTCCACAGAACAATTCTTCTGAAAGTTAAAGAAAAATTGTTACACAGCACTTCTCATCATTTCTAAATGCACCCCAGTTTGTATTTTGCAACTTAGAATAAGCTTCAATTTCTTTTTTTTTTTTTTGGTACCGGGAATCAAACTCACAACCTTGTGCTCACCAGGCAGGCACTTACACAGCTGAGCTAAATCCCTGGCCAAGCTTCAATTTCTTATTAAAAGAACCACTTTAAAGTCATATCTCTTCACAAACCTTCAATTTTGGTGTGCTGCTTGCCCCAATCAATGTAACTTTATCCCTTCTTTCATTCCTTTCATCCATCCACCCATCCATCCATCCATCCATCCATTCACTCATCAATCCATGTACCTGTCCAATGACTACTGAGAACGTACTACATACCAGGCACTCTTTCAGGGACCAGTGTTAGAGTAGCAAAATAGCTTACAACCAAGTGGGTACATCTCAGAATAATCTAGCAAATAAATAAAGACAGAAGACAACAAGATGTTAGGAAAAGTAAATGGGGAATGCCTTTTAAAGAAGTAACATTAAACTGATGGCAGAGAAAGCCAGCCAAGTGAAGAGGTAGAAACAAAATATTCCAAGAAAAAAAAATACACTTTTTTCAGTTTTTACATGCATGCATATTTTAAACTTGTCCATGCCAAGTAGTCATTTGTAAATTCTACTTTACATACTTGTAGTAATCTCAAATTAAATTTGTTGATCCCTATTTCTCTGTGGTCATGAAAATGATGTTTTTCACCAGAATTTCAATTAAGAAGGTCTGGTGGCACTTGAAGTGCCAGAGGGGACTCAGTAACTAGACTGACAGAATATTAATTTCAGCTAAGTTGCAGGATTTCTGAGCAGTTGAGGAAGAACAAGGTATTTAAAGGAAAAGTCAATTCACACAACCCAAAGATAGGCTTTGTGTGTTCTAACCAATTGAACCCCCTCTAGTTTTTAACAGCTTTGTATGAAGCACATATTAAAAATTAAATTGTTTATTACAATTTTTTGAAGGTGAGGTATAGAAGTTGGCACAGTATTGATTAATAACTTGTGGATGGCTGGTGTGAAGAAACCAGTTTTGAACCCAACTGTACACAACGCATTGGCAAAGTACTTCAGCTGTTTGTAGGCGCAAGGTCTGCCAACTTGTAATTAGTTGCAGATTTTCAATTACTTCTCAGCAAACAAAATGGTTTTATTTGCACTGTTTACTTGGCATTTAGTTGAAGAAGAATCCGATTGTTTGTTTATAAAGACAGATGAATTTGGAGGGTTGGGATAAAAATCAGTAGATATATTTTTGAGGAGCCCCGCATCTGCATTTTTGTTCTGAGTGAAAGAAGTACACAGAATTTGGCCTAAATTCAATTAGCTGTATCATACAATCTCAAAATGCCTCCCGTGTAATTTGTCAAGAAGAAGATTTTTGGCAACTGTATATAAAACTCTTGAGATTTGTAATGAAGAACATAATCAGAGAGACAGAAAAAAAGAAAGTTCCCTTTTCTGCTAATTGAAACTGGTAAACCACTGTGGGTAAGTTAAACTTGATAGATCAAAATCACTACCACTCTGAAAGTTAGTCCTCGTCACTGTGCGCCTGACGGCCTCTCCCTGATCTAGGTTCCTTACAGGAAGGAGTCCCAATTTTTCCTGGGGGAAGAAAATTCAAATCACTGAATGAAATATTTATTGAGAACT
Organism: Dolichotis patagonum; assembly: GCA_004027295.1. NCBI lineage: Eukaryota > Metazoa > Chordata > Mammalia > Rodentia > Caviidae > Dolichotis > Dolichotis patagonum. Next base: position 26,738 of record PVJX010001402.1, on the reverse strand, counting down.
TACACAGTGGTTGGCAGTAGGGGTATAAAAATGAGAAAGGCAAGGTTTTTGCCTTGCTCAAAGTTTGGTGAAAAAAGGACACAGATTTATAAATTAAAAACTAACTGTACAAGTATTATGATAAATACAATGCCGGTATCAGAAAGGTGGAATTTACTCTGACTACAGGTCAGAGAAGGTGAGAATGTAAAATACAAAAATTGCACAGGAGAAATACATTTCTGCATTTCAGGGGAAGGACAAACATGTTAGGCAGAGGAGGCAGGACACAGAAAAGGGATGCAGAAGCAGGTGAGCACCATGGGTCTGAGACCCACAAGCAGTCTGATGTCACTAGTCCAGACATGATGCATGGATGAGGCACAGGTTGTGGGCAGTGGCTGGCCCTGTGCGGAGCTTGCCGCAGGGAGCTGAAGGCAGGGAGGAGCCACTGCAGGAAACAGAGCAGGGCTTTAACAGATCAGATGGGTCCCTGCCTGAGAAAGACCAGCTGGGGAATGAATCCTTTCTGAAAAAGGGCAGAAGTGGTAGGAATGTAAATGAAAATGCACGGGGGGAGGGGGGGGGATTGCAGAGATGGACTCCCTAGAACTTAAAGGACAATTAGACAAAAGGAGTGAGAAAGGAGGAGGGGCCTGGCCATGACATTATCCAAGACGGAAAACTCAAGAAAAGGAATAACTGACAGAATGATAAACACAAGTGCGACACACACACACACACACAGCTGAGAAGATGCCACGGTGAAACACCGCAGTTAGAAACATTACACAAATAAAAGAAGCCAGTCACAAAGGTCACATGCTGTGGGATTCAATTTACATGAAATATACAGCACAGGTAACACATGGAGATGTGCTGGGGGAATGGGTGCTCTCCTCCACTTAAGGAGCTCAGGGTTTCCTCTGAGAGTGAGAAGAACGCTTTGCAACTAGATAGGTGGAGGTAAATGGTGGTATAGCATTGTGAATGTACTGAATGACACCAAATGATACACTGAATTTTAAGCTGAAAATAGATAAAAGAAAAAATGAAAACTAAAATTACCACAGTGATGGAACCTTGTATTGTAGAGTTGCACAGATGAAGACTCTCCTCTTAACCCTAAAGGACACCAACCCGGAGACCTAGAGGACGACATGTGAGTGCCCATTCAAGGAGTACGGCTTGGCTGGGCATGGTGGCACATGCCTGTAATTCCTGAACTTTAGGCTGGGGCAGGAGGATCACAAGTTGGAGGCCAGGTTTGGAAACTTAGTGAGGCCCTGTCTAAAAATTTAAGAAAAGGAAAAAGGACTGAGGATATAGCTCAGTATGAAGGCTCTGGGTTCAGTTCCTAGTATTGTGGCTGGGGAAGAAAAAAAAAAGAAGTCTGACACCTGCCTGGTCCCCAGTGGCCTTGTTATTATGAACACTTTCCTAGCAGGGCCTGGGCAGCAAGCTTTGGGAATGTTTAATTGGCAATAACCTTATTCCTTGTAGGTGTATTCTCTTCTTGGGGCCCTCCACCTTTACTGTGTCAAACTCTGGTTGACCTAGTAATGTGAGTAGTCAATCTGTCATGTGGAGACACATTAGAGGAACGGGGGAAGCAGCAAGGCACGCACAAAGAGGAGCACTGGGTCAGGAAACAGTAAGAAAAACTTTCTGGCATTCATATTGGTCATTAGTAGCCCTGGGGGAATAAAAGGCTCCCTGATGCTCAGTGCATCATCAGGAAGATTAATTAACATTTGTAAAGGCCACACACAATGTGAAAAGCCCAGTAATGGATCTCCAAAAGCTGGAATCCCTATTTTCCAGAAGGGTCACGAAACAAGTTGTGGAAAATATTCCCTGGAAGACAGAGCTGGATGATCTCGGCCATGAAGAATATTGCAAAGAAAGGGCAGGGCTTGTCTGGGATTCTCTTCATTCTCAAGTTGAATCTGATCTGACAGATGTGGTGAGTAATTAAACCCTGGTCCATTCATAGTCTGAATGCTTGCACTGCAGAGAGAATGGGGCAGGAGTAATGAGAGGCACAGCCCCTTGGGACTATTCAGGAGTGCTCAAATTTGCATGGTCACAGGAACCCAAAGGAAGTAAATTATGCTGGGCTGGCCAGGAAGTGGAGACCTCTGAAGCCTTCTGATTTGCATAAATCATAGGGCTGGAAGGCAGAGAGGCTTAAGGGCTCTCAATGGAAACCAGCTGTAGGAACCTCTGCTTGAATCTAGCGCATCTTGGGACTAGTTGCCTTCGCAAGAAAGGCTGTGTAGGTAATGTAACTCGTGATGTCATTTGCCCAAAAGTTTTGTCAACAGGCACCCTTAAATTTCCAAAAATAGGATTTTGTTTTACCAATGAAGTTGCTGCACAGCCTCCTACTGAATAGGTTCCTTTAATCACCTTGGAAAAAGGGTGATTTGGTGAGGGGTAATGCATTTTATTATGATTACTGCTGTCAAATAATTTCTAATTGTGTGACAAGGTGCTTAAGTAAAGAATTGTTTGTGGCTTAAAAAAAACAGTTAATGCCTCTCAAAACGGATTACTTTCTTTTAAAGTTTCAAATGAAGGCCACCAATTAATTAACCCATTTACATAAAAATGTCTTGGATCAGTTTCCTGCAAAGATAAAGGGCGAAATCTATCCTCTAATTGGAAAACAAAAAACTGCCAGAAGTGATGTGGAATAAACATATAAAAGTGATCCACTGAAAGCACACAGAAGTCATCAATTAAAACAATTGTCAAAAACTGCATTTTACTGTATGCAATATTGCTGGTATTATATATTTAACTGAATAACTTTTCCTTAAATATGCTTTTCTATCTACTGTTTTATGCAATTTTCTTATTGGAAGCGATACAAAATTACTTGATGTTTTCAAGAGGTTAGATGTAAACTCACTTTCAGGATTGCCCCTTACATTTGGCTAACTTGTTATCTCTCATATTTATAGATACGAATCTATAAATTTAACCAAACTTGGTTAAAGCTTTCTAACTTTTGTTCCCATCAGTTCTGCATGAATCCCACACTGACACAAACATTTGTTACAAACCCAGGGTATATAAAAGATGGCAGATATTTACCAGTGAAAAAAACAAGTTCCATAGTCATTTTCATATGATCAAACGGAAAATACGCATTACTCAGACTAAATATGTATAATTATATACAATTGGCATTAGGTTTAAACTATTCAGACAATATTAAGGGAGACATATAAAACTGTCCTTTATAGCAGAATTTTCATTGTTTACTATTTCTCATAGCATGTCCATCTTCCTAGTGTCTGCTGTTTGCTGACTGAAGTTTTTCCAGTTTTTTCGAAGCTGAGACTGTGCTGTCATTTTTGCAGTTGCAATGGGTCTCTTCATAATTGCTTACTGGATTTATTCATGTAAGGCAGTTAAGTAAAATGTTAAGAAGAGCAGAGAAGGAGAGAGAAAAGAGAAGATAACACAGATGAAATAGAGAAAGAAAAGAGAACAAAGAGAAAAAGGGGAAAGAGGTTAAAAACAACTAAAGCAAAACTACTCAAAGGTAACACATAGGAAAGAATATTATTAATGTAATAAATAGGAAGAATAAATGCTGAGTCCCGGGAACTGATAAGCCTTAGACTAGCGGAGCCCACATGTCACCTGTCAAGGGGGCCTCATGTGTTAGTGACCTGGAAGGAAGTGACACTCAGGCACGCTGGCTCTTCATTCTCAATGAATTGAAAGCCAGAGCTCTTTCGGACAGACAAGTTCAAGTTGCAAGGTGACTATCAGTTGGCAGGGCCTTCTTTCTATTTCACAAGGTGCTGAAAGCAGGCATTACTGATAAACTCTGGGAGACCTAGTCTCACAAGTAGAATGGAAAACTCAAGTTCTTAAGGGTGCAGAGAAAAGTGGGCTACAGAATGAAGGAAATCTCTGGTTTGCTGGCAGCTGTAATTGCTCCCCCTTAAAAGGCCCATTTACACAACTGAAATAACCCAGATCATTCAGATGTTCTGCTAGGAGCTCAGTGTGACTGCTACAAGAGGGAAGCATCATTTTCACACCCTCTTGCCCAGGAATGTGCCCTCCTGCATAGTAAGTGGGACCTAAAGAACTCATCCAGATGACGCTGCTGGGATCCTGAATTTGGGGTTTCTGACTGAGGTCCATATCCTTAGCCCCTGGAAATTTCTGGGGAGTTACCAGGTTTACTAACACAAAGAGGGTTGGATGTCCTAGCAGAATCACAGACATGAGCCTGGGCTGAAAAGACATACGGCTGTTATATTTTACAAGTCACACCATGGGTGTCCAGCCCACGATCAGCTGGTTTCAAAGTGGGGTGCTGACCATATTTTAAATGTTTCTCAAATTCAGGACCTCACACTACCAGGCAGGCGCTGTGCCACTGATCTAACTCCTCGGCCCTCTGTTGTTTATTTTGAAGTTACAGTCAACTTCATAGAGGGCAAGTCCTTCTAAGATTCTACAGGGAGATACAAATTTTCAACATCATTGAATTTTCAGTTGTAAAGCTGAGATAATTTCTATCTTTTGGGACTGTTGATAATTACCAGTGAGCAAAGTGAGTGGCACAAAAAAGTCCCCATGAATGAATGGTAATTATTGCAGTCATTAACATAGAAAAAGAAATGTAAGTGTTTAAGGTTGTGAAAACTGCTTTATTTTCCTATTTTTCTTCCCAGAGGTTTAAACTGTTCGGGTCTGTTTGCATACATTTTGGTCTCTGCTGATATCGACACATTATTTAAGGAGTGTTAGAAAAGCTAATCCAAGACAAACATATGCTCCATGTCACTGACCTCCTTAAGTGACACCTTTTTCGTTAATTATTACCTTTCACTGACTGGGCAGTGGCCAGTTTCCAGTCCTTCTCATGGCTGCTGTGAGTTCCAGGGTGGAAGATGATTTGGAATATTTCTCATTGGGGAGCAAAGAACCATACATACACTCCTTTTAGAACAAACCACAACCAAACAAAAAACCCTAAAAAAGCAGCATGACTGTTAAGAAGTTAGACAGATCTGGTTCTTACATGGTCACTTACAAAGGACGTGATCTGAGTTAGCTGTTTCCTGACTTAGAAAAGAGTAACAAAAAGATTGATCTCTTAGGAATATTGTAAGGATTTAAAAACATCCGCTAATATAAAGTGCTGAGTCCCATGCCGGGTACATGGAATTGTTACCATAACCATGGAAGCATCATTACACATAAAACTCTTATGTAGGAGTCAGAACACTGATATAGTGAATGCTTAATTTCAGACACTGCTGGAGAATACCAGGGTAATGGGACCTCTGCTCTGCTCTATGTGTGACTCTGTTTCTTTTCTTCCATTTCGGGAAAGTCATTGGTACTTGAAAACAGTGATTTAGGTAAGCCCCCTGTGATGCCTGTGTTTAAAATGGTAATGGCACCTGGGGTTGACAGTCTTTTTATTTGTGAAGCCAAAGGTCACATCAGACTTCAGTGATGGTGCGTGTTCTGGGCCCGCAGACCATGAACAAGTTACAGCATCCCCTCAGTATCTCCTGCGCAACAGGCAGGACAACTTTCTTCTTTCTTTTTATGAACTATGCAAATTGCCAGCCTTGATCATAAGGGATGTTAAAATGCAAAGTTCTTCCCAGAAAATGTCTGGTTCACTTAATAGGTGTTGAAAAATGTAAACCAGTTGTCACTTTGCAACCCATATCCTCTACCAACTTTACCAGCTGTGTGAGATATTCTCAGTTTTTCTTCTTTTACTGTTAGTAGGTAATATTTCTGATTCTAATCAACTAAAAACAAAACAAAACAAAACACAAAAGCAGTGAAGGAAACCTGTCTCCCGGCTTTTCCCGCTGGGACTGGCTTCACACAATCTGCACAGTCCTGAGATAAAATCCTTTTCTGCGGTAAGTGAGACAGCTGGTGACTTTGGGTTTATCCCATCGCCCTGGAAGCCTGTTGTGTCATAGATGTGCTGCATGGTGTCACGGTCGTCGCTAAGTGGGGCAGGGCATAATGGGAGTACAGAATACGGGGCTGAGGGAGGCAAGGTGCCTTTAACTCCTGTCTGGCAGTTGGTCCTTAGGCTGCCAGGAGACTTGAAAGCTAAAGGTGATTTTTCACAAACCCAGTTTTTAAAGGCAAAATTTTGGATTCCTTCAAAGAACAGATTTCACTAATCCTAAATCTTCAGGGACGAGAGAAAGAGATGACAGACAGGCATGGAAGAAGGGAAAATCCAGAGAATATACTACCATATTTCCCCTTTTCATTTATAAAATCACATTAAATACATTATTTTCTGCCCACTGTTACTATCATTACACTTGTGACCACCTTAGTTTTTTTGCCCTGAAAAAGGAACGTGTTTGATACTATGAGTTGTGCACATGGCGATACCACCCAAGAGTCTGTGTTGTGACATCTACAGTGAGGCTAAGTCAGCTACTTAATATCATTCTATTTATTTTCTGTTCCATGAGAAATGTCAGCGAAGTTAATGACTGCTTAGAAGTAGTTCCCATCATACTTTCTTCTTGTAGGCAATTTATCTGATTTTTTCCTACAGGGGATTAAAGGGAAAGAGTATGTCTTCTCTTTCTGGAGAGCAAGTTTGCTCCCTCCTGCATTAGTTCAGCAAACAATCACAGAAGCCTGCAGTACGCCGTGCTCCAGCGAGTGCTGCAGAGGCACAGCGAAGGAAGACAGGCCAAACTACACACAGGGGAGGAGAGGCAGGCACTCTGGGGTCCACTGCTGCTGTTTTTCAGATCGAGATGAAGGATCAGTGTCTTGGTTTAGTTTCTAATTTATAATCTGTGGAGGAATGACAGGGGGTCCTGTTTATATGACCACTACATAGCCCCTGCCACCTGCATGTCACCTGTGAACTTGACAGCACAGCACATCATTTATGTCCTGTTCAACGAGACAAGTCCAGGGACTACCCCCTGGTGCGAGGCATTGTGCGAGGCTCTCCCTGTTTTAAAATCCCTACGCTCAATGTCTGCACATGCGATGCCAGGGACTGGCACTGAGAGTAGCCCTATCCAAGGAGCGCAGAATGTTCAGTGGAGAGATTTTCAAACTGGCATCCTGCTTTCTGCTCTGCGCCTTCTTGTGCAGAGCCACTTCCACGTCTTACTGCCTCTAATAAGCCAGTTCATGTCAGGATTTAGTTTATGACAAAAAGTGACACTCTAAGATAGTTTAAGGTCCTTGAAGCCCATGAAAGTGCCTATAAAATTTTGTGTATATATACATTTTTCTAGAAATGATCCATTGTTTTTATCAGGTATTCAAATAGATATATGGCCTAAAAGTGGTTAAGATAAACTCACTCCTCAATATTTTTTTATTGCTTGTCAACTCCAGCTACAAATTTCAACATTCAACAACCCTGCTTCCTAGGAAACACACATACCTGAGAGGATTGGGGTGTGTGTGTGTGTGTGTGTGTGTGTGTGTGTGTGTGTGTGTGTGTGTGTGTTCTCACATGTGCTGTGCCACTGAGCAACATTTCAGCCCTTTTTAAAAACTTTAAACTGGAGACAAGGTCTTGTTAATCTGCCCAGGCTGACTTCAGAACTCAAGATTCTTCTGACTCACTCTCTTTAGTAGCTGGAATCACAGGCATGTATCACCATGCCTAGTTGGACTGCTGATTTTTTGGTGCCTCTCCAGTTCTAGGAACTGGACCATTTCCCTGCACCATGTTTCTATACACTATAGTTCTGGGTTAAAAATCAGATAAATTTGTCTACCGAAGACTTGGATAAAAATAAGAGATTGCGTCCATCTAAGAATAAAAAAAAAGTTCTTTTCCACCCAGGCTGCCTGAAGATTGACTGCCATCTTGACACAATAACTCTCTAGAGCAGGAAGTTCATCACCACCTGCCTATTTCAGAAGAAGCAAATGGTCACTGACATCCTTCATCGTGGGAAGGATGTCAAGTACCTAAGACAGAAATTTGGGAAAAGCTAATCAAAATGTACTTGAGCACACTGTGTGTCATCTTTGTGTTTAGATTCAGAGCCCACTTTTGCGGAGCAAGACAAATGACTTTGGTTCATGTATGATTTTTTGGATTATATAAAGAAAAATGAACCCAAATACACTTCCAAGACATGGTCTGTAAGAGAAGAGAAGGATCTCAAGAAAACAGTGAAAGAAACATTAGAACAGAAGGAAAATAGGGAACTGCAAAGGTCAATACTGGTACTGGCAAAACAAGGCAGAGACTGGATAATGGCACAAGGAATAAAGATTTTCATCTGTGGTAATTGGGTAGATTTTTCACAAGAAGATTAGTAAACCACAGAAGTTTAAAACAAACAGCCTTATTAAAAGGATTTCATGATTCTTCAAGTATTCCCACACTGCCATCTTAGAAGCCCAGCAACGAATGGGGGCATCTGACTCTGCAGGGAAGGATGTAAGGGCCAAGGCAAGACACGTGTGTGACTGCAGAAGTGGGATCACAAGGGGGGTTGCTGTCTATGTGGAACCAAATGGCCACAGAAAACACTGAAAACATCCTTCATGAGACACCAAGAAGGAAGAGGTCACCATCCCAAGACACATACGGCCGTTGGAGGAGGCAAGGCTCCTTGTGGCCAGCCTGCACTTTACAAATTCCTTATGGAAAGGAATTCAGCTTTGTGCAGAAATATTTGATTCTGGGTTTGGGCCAGGAGTCTGGGGTATCTTCTCCTCCTACAGAAGATTAGTGGAATCTTCAAACAGTGATGGCAGGCAACTCAAAGGGATCCCACTGATTGAATAGGGGTTTCTGGGTATCCAAAAGAATAACAATGCATATGAAATGGATACCAAGCTGAGTGTTTATAGCGATATACAAAACAAACAGGTCTCATTGGTCCCTTTTGGAGATTGTTGGTGCAATTCAAGGTTCTGAAAATTGTTAAATAATTAGAAAAATATTTATGTTGCTTTTCTTGTATGACCCATATTTTAGAGTATCTAAATAGTTGTTAATAAGTTCTACATAGAAGAATCTTGGCTAATAAATGCAGAAAGAATGACAGAAGTGAAAAATCACTATTTATAGACCCTAATGGATGTGAGCATCAACCACAATGGATGCTTAAGTTATTTAATTAATAGTTTGATAGAGAATGTCATTACAGATCAATTTGCTTGACCATAACTGAACCCACCAATCAATCCTGACATCAATAAAAGTGATGCAGCCAGTCACTATGTGCCTCCTGAATGCAAGTAGACACCATGTGCCTCCTGATAGGATGAACTGAACTTGCATCTCATTAAGTCTTAGACCTCACAACTAGTTCACAGAAGTATGAAGGAAAGAGAAGCACGTTAGACAACACCATGAAGATGCAATAGGCCAGACACACAACGTGGAAACTTTTACAGATCAATAATTCATTCAAACAATAAATGCAGTAAAAAGAGGGGAAAGATCTGTACATGAAAAAAACATAAGGATACATCAACCAAATGCAACCAAACGTAGCTTTGATCCTGATTCAGACTTTCCAAGTGTGGACACTTATGAATGATCCAGGAAAATGAATCTGAGGCAGAGAGTCTGCAATTATTATTTAATTAAATTTGTTGGGTATAATAAAAATATTGTGGTTAAGTTTCTAAAAAGTTGTGCCATGTGTGCTAAGGGCTACACACTAAAATATTTATAGGTAAAATAGGGTAACTGGAGTTAAAAATATTCTGCCTAAACAAAAGAGAAAGGGAAGAGGAAGATAAAACAAGAATGGCTGCTTTGTCGGTAGCTGTTGAAGTTGCGTCTTAGGGACATTAGGGGCTCAGTACATTATTTTCTGTCCTTTGTATATAAATTTTTGAAATCAACGGTTTAAGAAAAATGACAGGGAATCTCACAGGAAGTAAAATAAGGAAGATGAGCAGGCTGATGGACGCACGGCCCTTGTCTTCTCAGTTCTGAATTTATGCCCACATTTGCCCAGGTCTGGGAGTTTGAGGGAGGGCAAGCACAGGTCACTGGAGGGACTTCAGTGTCACTGCCCTATGTAGTCAGGGTGCCAAGGTGCCTGGGAACTCATGGGAGAGAGCGAGCTGGGATGAGTGCATCTTCTCCAAGAGACAGTAGCTTTCTGAACTGGTTGGCAGAGATGGAGGTTTCCAGAATCTTGGGAGAAGCAGGCAAGAGGCTGCTGGCCATAGCCTAATGTCCTCTTGCTATCTCATCCTGAAGGAAAATCCCTAAGAAGTACCAACAGTTCCATGCAATCCAGAATTCTGTAATGCACTGATGGCAATATGCCATGGCAAGCAATTCTCAGAACTGTAGACAACTGGCATATTTCAAGGCCACACACATCTTTTCTTCAGCTTTCTATCATCTCATGTTATTAACGTTTTTAAAGAACTATAATAAATTTGGTCCTCGAAGGGGTTTGGTCAAAAGCAGTACTACCACATTTAATACAAAAATGACCAATTGAGACCTATAATACCTCCATGTCAGCTTTTTTCAATTAAATGACCACAACTAGCAAACAACATAGGGACTGTGTGGGATACAAAGATATGCAGTGTCTGCAATGGTGAACCACAAAATGCTTGTAGGAGAAAAAAGGAAAAAAACGTTTCTCATATAAGTTCTTGAGACAAAGATGTTATTCATTTTTATAGGCCTTTGAGCTCCTGCTAGGAATATTCCACCCATTCCACAACTGCAGTTAGAAGGTGTCTTGAGGAAATCTTTGTGTTAAGAAAATCATAATATTCATATAATGTCCGTACTTGTCCCAAACCCCAGAGAATCGCGCGCTCTTGTCACTCTATTCTTTGTGACTGGAGCAACTTTGAGTTTCCCCCCATCAACTGAAAACTAAATAGAAACTATGCATAATTGTGCTCTTTTGTTTTTTGCTATTCTACATAATCCAACTGCGTTTACTTTTGACACAATTAGCAACTACTTCCTGTTTAATAGCAACCATGATTTCAGAGTCACAGGTCAAATCATTCAGCAGAGTGGGCCATTTGAAACTGAAGACTCAGGAGGGCAGCCTGCCATGTATGATACTTTGTTGGGGTCCTCTGGCTTGCAGAAATTAAGCACTGGATGGAACTTCAGTTTACCTGGTTCAAGCCTCAGCTTCTTGCAGATAATCTCATTTGAAGACAACACCCTTATTGGGAAGTTCTCAATCTGAGGAAGCATTCTGCTGATGTTGCCAAGAGCTCTTAGTTTTCAAGCAAGGTCAGGGCTTGTTTGTAGCCCTGTACAGTGCAGACCATTTCTCAATATTGTTATCTATAGTCACCCTACTGTGCAATGGAACACCAGAGTGTCTTGCTTCTAACTGTAATTTAGAACTCAGTGACCAACTTCCCCATCTCTCCTACCCCATACTCTTCCCAGCCTCTAGTAACCAATATTCTGTCCTCAACTTCTCTAGGATTAATGTTTTAAATTTCTTTTTTTTTTTTTTAAATTTGAAAGAGAATAAAACAAAAGGGGGCAGTATAGAGCAGATCAGAACAGGACAACATAGGCAACACAGTACTTTACATTAAGTCAACTGGACATCAACAGTATCTAACACCATATCTCTTACTCTGCTATAGTTGAGCATAGTTTCAAATATAATAATATCAAATATAACACAATAGTATTAAGCCATACATAGAGTGAAAGAATTACAGGGCTTTCTGAACCGAATAACAGAAAATGATCAATGGGTACTATAATATCTCATTTTTGATAAAAAAGAAAAAAAATTGTTTGAACTATCACACAGATTCAGAAGTCCTACCATGCTTTTTTTGTTCCACTACCATTGGTTCTATCTACCACACTGTGTCTCATTGAAACTTGAACATGTGTGATAGTTCAGGAGATGCTCTTGCTTCTGGTTTCCCCGCCCTGGGGTGGCTGCAGCTCCCCAGACCATAGTCACTTTCCAGGGCGGCAGGCTGCTTACTGGTTGGCTTGGCCCCCTAAGTTCCAGCATGGCGGGGATCCCAGGAGACGCTCTTGCTTCTGGTTTCCCCGCCCTGGGGTGGCCGCGGCTTGCCAGTCCACAGTCACTTACCAGGGCAGCAGGCTGCTTACTGGTTGGCTCGGCGCCCTAAGTTCCAGCATGGCGCGGATCTCAGGAGACGTTCTTGCTTCTGGTTTCCCCACCCTGGGGTGGCCACAGCTCCCCAGACCACAGTCACTTTTCAGGGCGGCAGGCTGCTTACTCTTAAGTTTCACCTATGACCAAAACTACACATTATTTTTCCTTCCGAGCCTCACTTACTTGACTTACTCTCTTAGCCTCCAGTTCCATCCATGTTGTCTCAAATGACAGGATTTCATCCTTCTTTTAAAAGGGCTAAATAGTATTCTGCTACACACTCATACACACATATGAGACACACAGAGACAAATTACTTTTCTAATCCAATCATCAGTTGATAGACACCTAATTGACTCCGTTTCTTAGCTATGGTAAACAGTACTACAGTTAACATGGGAATGCAGCTGTCTTTTTGACATAGCTGACTTCATTTACTGTGGCTATATATCTAGAATGGGATTGCTGGATCACATGGTAGTTCTGCGTTTCAATTTTTAAGGAACTTTCATGCTGTTTTCCATCATATGTGCACTTACCATCAACAGTGGACAGGGGCTCTCTTTTCTCCACATCCTCACCAGCACTTCTCTCTCTCTCTTGCTCTCCTTTTAATAATAGCTAGGCTAACTAGAATACGGTGATACTTTAATTTGGTTTTTATTTGCATTTTTATGATAATTAGGGATGCACAGGATTTTTCATATACTGGTTGATCATTTTCATGTCTTTTGAGAAATGTGTTTTAGGCTTATCGCCCATTTTGAAAAAAATTGGTTTTGGTTGTTGTTGTTGTTGTTGCTATAGAGTTGAGTTCCGTATATATTTTTTATATTTACACCTTAAAATGTATAATTTCTTAATATTTTCTCTTGTTCTATAGATTGTCTCTTTACACTGTTGCTTCCTTTGCTGTGCAGGAGTTTTTTAGTTTAACGTAAATCCTATCTGTCTTTGTTCACATTTGTTTCCTATGCTTTTGGATTCTTATCCAATAAATCCTCGTCAAGGTTAGTGTCATAAAGCATTTCTTCTAGTAGTTTTATAGCTACAGGTCTTAGATTTAAGTGTGTCATACATTTTTGAATTATTTTTGTGTGTATAGTAAAAGATAATCTAGTTTCATTCTTCTGCATGTAGATTTACAAAGTTCCCAGTGCCATTTATTGAACAGACTGTTCTTCCCCGATGTGTGTTCTTAGCACTTTGTTAGAAATGAGCATATATATATATATATATATATATATGCGTCTCTACGTGTATCCTATTGTGTCAGTGCGCATGTGTGCAAGAGTATGTGTGGTGCACTGTGTGTGCGTGATGTGTGACAGGTGTGCAAGTGTAGTGTGTACATGCGTACGTGCATATGGGGGAGGCACATGTATGCGTGTGCAGTGTGTCCGTGCTTGTGTTTTTGTACGTGTATGACTCACGGCTGATATAAGTATAATCTTGCATGTACAATCATATTGTGAAACAATTGGCGTTATCCAGTGCACATTAGAAAAGATAAACTACTCTGCGAGACTTAGGCAGGAGGATGGCAAGTTTGAGATAAACCTAGCCAATGTAGCAACTTGGCAAGATCTGGTCTCCAAAAAAATTAAAAAATATATATATATATGATATATATTTGTGGTATATATATTTATGGTACTTGTAATGGAACTCACAACCTTATGTTTTCCAGGCAGCGCTGTGCTCCTGAGCTATATATATCCCAGCCCCCAGCAACCATAGTTTTTGAAAAGCTCCTCAGGTGATTCTCATCAGCAAACAGTGCTGAGAATCATTAGGTTAAACTGACAAATGTGCTTCTTAAATACTTTGCAAAGGTAAAAGTAAATCAGAAGCTGCTGTATATTTTCTTGGCCTCTTGAATAGTCACAAAAGACAATGGCATATTGAAGGCTCATATTCAAACTTATATGAATATAGAACCCTTGTCATGCAATGCACCTATTAACATAGATGAGAAATGCTATTCTAATCATCTGGAAAGCAGTAATCTAGGCTGATAAATTTGGTTACAGAAAACCGTGTACCGAAAATTGCAGAATGACAGTTTATTAGAGCTTAAGTCTCTTTCCTCAACAAGGATACAGAGGACCCCTTGAAGTCAGTTCACGCTTTCAGCTAGGAACAAAGACACACAATGTCATAGCTGGAAGGGATCTTAAATGTCATCTAATACTGCATTTCTCCACACCACTAACACACACACACCCCTACCCCACTGCAGAAATCCCTCCTAGAGGGTGGTGAGGTGCTACACGCCTATTCTCCAAGCGCTCTGTGGGGCTAAAGCAGGAGGATCGCAAGTTTGAGCTCAGCCTGGGCAACTGAGCAGCTTAGTGAGACCCTGTTTGGAAATTAAAAAAAAAAAAATTAAACACAGTGCAAAGAGTTTCGGTTCAATCCTCAGTACCACAAATTAAACAAGGAAACAAAGAAATCCCTCCTAGGCATCTTCCCCGTATGGCCATTCATTCAACCCATGCTTGAACAGTTCCATGACAGGAGCGCCCATTCCTCCACAAGACAACACATTTCATTGTTGGGCAGATCAAGTCTTCTTTATATGGGGTAAAAATGAGCCTCCCTAGAACTTCTACTTGTTCATAGCTCTGTTGTTGTCTGGAATAATGGTACAAAGTGCCTTCTTTCAAATGAGCATCCTTCAGTATATCATTAAGGCAGAGCATGGCTCACTGGAGGGAGGTACAAGGCTACAAAGGAGCCAAGAAACTTGGATTTGAGATGTAGCTGCATCTCACTTTATGAACACAGCAACAAAAGCCCTTCAGGTCTTACTTTCATCATGAAATACATAGAAATCACAACAGAGAGATTGTTATAATTGTAAGCATCAAATTAAAAGTCAAATGCTTTGTAAATGAAAAGAACTCTAGAAGTATAAAGTGCTGTCAGTAGTATTTTGCAGTACAGTATTTCTATATTTGAACAATGTTTTGGTCAGCTGAAACACATGTCCTATTCTGGCAGCCAGACACATCAGTGTAGGTAACTAAGTTAGCTATGATGCACGCACGTCCTCCACGGCACCACCTTCTTACTTACTTCAGTGATTTAGTGAATCAGAAACAAGTCTTGCAAGATGGCATGGGTACCAAAGTGCTGACTGCCTTTTAGTCATCAGACAGACCATAACAACAAAGGGATCAAAGGCCTTAGAATCAGAAAGTCCCATTTAGAATCAACATTCACTCTATGGGTGCCCTCAAACAAGTTAGCTAGGCTGTTTCTCCACACATAAAGGGCCAGGACATTAATCTTATGCATCCTACTATGAAGATAAAGTAGTATGTATTGAGTATTCAACAGTAAATTTTTGATTAGTTGCAGGAGATTTTCATTATTATTTTAAAAAATTTGTGTGCATGTAGTATGTGTATATGTACATACGTATGGTTTTTGAGGTGTCTTGCTATATAATTCAGGTTTCTGAGATACAGTTTTGCTATGTAGCTGCTTGCTGGCTTTGAACTCACTATGTAGCCCAAACTGGCCTTGAACTCATGATGATTTTCCTGCCTCAACTTCCCAAGTGCTGAGATTGAAGGTGTGTACCACCACATCTGGCTTAGTTTTTTTTTTTTTTTATCAGTGAAAACTTATTTGAAAAATACTATACTCTCCCAATGCGAAAGAGAATATTAAGTACATGGACTTCATGTGGATAGAGTTCCAATTCTATCATTAACTTTCTGTACAACCCATCTACATATCACCAGTAGGTCTTTAGTTTTTTTAATGGCAGATGAGTTGGTTGGACAAGCTGAACTTTAACCTTTTTTTTAAAGGCATGATTCCGAGAATGCTAATATTCATATTGCTAACCAAACAGAAGAAAATTTATAAGCACATTATTTCCTGAAAACAATTCAGTTATTGAATAATCAAAAGTGCTATTATTGTAAAGCAATGTCTTCAATCTGTAGATGCCTATGAAAACTACTTCCCTTTGGAAGATACAATTATTTCTAATTTAGTTCTACCAACCACATTTCTGATATTAACAGATTCATAAAAGCTCAATAGAAACAGGCATATCTCCAAAGAAGAAATATAAATGGTCAAAAAGAATATGAAAAGATGTAGCACAACATTAGCCATTAGGGAGATGCAAACCAAAATCACAATCACGCAGTTTCTCATGCCTACTATGACAACTATAATAAAAAGGGCAGGCAATTACAGTGCTGGTGAAGATGTGAAGAAACTGGAATCCTTACACATTGCTGGTGGGACATAAAACAGAATGCACTTTGGAAAATAATGGGCAGTTCTTCGAAAGCTAAGCACAGAGTTACCATGTGGTTTAGCAATTCCATTCCAAGGAAAAGGGGAAATAAAGACATATGTCCACTCCAGAACTTGTATATGAATGGTCATAGCAGCATTATTTATAATAGTCAAAAAGCAGAAACAATCAACTGATAAACAGATGAGTAAAATTTGTATATTCTTATAATGGAATATTAATAAAAGGATATGAAGTACTGATTGATATGTGCTACAACATGGATGAACTTTGAAAACATTATGATAAGGAAAAGAAGCCAGACACAAAGGACTACAAATGACTGATTCTGTTTATATGAAATATGAAGGAAAGGGAAACCTACAGAGACAGAAAGTAGATTAGTGGTTTACTGGGGCTGCTGGGAAGTGAGGAGTGACTGCTAATGTGTACCAGATTTCTTTTTGGAGTGATAAAAATGTTCTAAAATTGATTGTGGTGTTGGTTGCATGACTCAGTGAATAAACTAAGAACCATTGAAACGCACATTTTAAATGGATGAATTACATGATGTGTAAATCATATGTAAGTCACATTTCAATAACATCCTTAAAAAACTCAAAGCACATAACCATTAAACCATAAAGATCAAGGATCAATTTAATTTAAATCAAAGTACAAAGAATATGTGTGTTTGTATATGAGCATTTTATGTGGATAATTGCTTTCTATGTTCAATTGATTTAAATCCATTTTTGCATTTGGATCACTTCAGGGAGCAGCTGAATTTTAAGAAAGTAAATAATAAACAAGGCTATTGTGGCACACAAAATACGTTTCTTTTATTTTACTACGCAGGATTGACTCAGTAGTGTAAAATGCCATTTAAAAAGAGAATGACAAAGTTTGAATGAGAAAATGTATTTCATTGCAGAAGATAAAAGTCTTTGCTTCTCTACAGTGAATACAGGTAATTTCAGAAGCAGCAGCTCCTAATTATTCACTGTGGAAAGGCTAAAAAAAGGTTCATATTGAAAACAGTGACCTCCAGTTTGCTCCGTGAATGAAGGCAGACACACATTCTCATTTTCCTACAATCCTGGTTGATAAGTGAGTTGGGAAAAACATGCATTTCTTCATTACAGTGCAGTAGACTGTTCATTTAAATAACAATAACCTGCATAAAAGTCACAAAAGCATTATCTAGCAATTCTACTGTGTTGAAACGCATTATTAGCACTAACAATGCCAAATAGAGTAAATAAATGAGTGTCTTCTTATTGTCAACATTATTCTTGATTACTTAGCATTATGAAAGGCTAGCATTATTGTAACTGGTGCATTCAACACCTTGGTCAACACTATTTACTTGGATAACTCTTGAACTGGAAAGGATTTTAAAATAAGTTATATTCTTTTCTAGGTTATTCAATGTGGAAAAACCTTCCATTTCACTGCTTATGCATCATATAGTTTTAACAGAAAATATCTGAAGAACTCAACGTTTGCTCACGATGTCTCCATAAAAGTGAAAGTCCTCATTAAAGGAAGTATACTTTTTAAAGAACTGATCAAACACTGAAAAAAATCATCAGTAGTTTAAATCACAAGATTTCTTATCAAGAACATACGAATGCTTCTCTTTTTAAATTCCTCTAGTGCAACTTGTAGGTCTTTATTTCACTTTCTCTCTCTCAACTACGTGAAATACATACCACTTCACCCAAAACCACTGACTAAACTTGTTGGCAAGCACCTTCTAACTCCTCACGTGGAGCAAAGGAGGGATTTGAAATCATTCGCACTTGAGTCTCCAGCTGGCTGCCTTTTGGGGTGATGTGTGAACAGACAAGCTACAAGGAGAAAAAGACTTGAGTGGAGACTGCTATCCTGACCCATACACACAGGGCATTTGGAGCCACATCTTTAACCATAACCTATGGACATGCAAATAAAATCAACAAGAAATGTCCTAATTCAGTCAGATTCAGAGCTCACAATTACTCCACAGTGAGTCAAAGTTCCTCCAGTGGAATCTGTACAATTTCCATACAGCAGAACATGGGGCTGCAAGAGCTGTGAAGGAATTATTGCGAAGTTGCATTTAGGAAGCAAACATAATTCTCTTGCTCCAACTTTCATGTTTGCATGAAAGGCGCTCTGTGAGAGTGCTTGTAAGATGGTAGGGAAACTACAGCCCCTCCTAAAGTACCCATTGGTCCAACTACTGGTTCCTGCTTTGCCTTTTCTGCTTGAGAAACACAAGGAAGATTTTTCTCACTGGACTGCAATGTTGGGAGATCAATACAAATTATTCTTATTTGCATCTTGGCTACCTAGGGTCACCATGTGACAACAGTCAAGGCTTAGTGCATGTCTGTGGAACAGAAACGAACATGCCAAGGCAAGATGATTTCAAAGGATGAGCAGGTAACATGTATTTCAAATGTTCCTTACTCCATCCTGATCTCAGGCAGAATCTCTTTACATCCTGTAAACTCCCAGCAGAATGCTTCATCTGAGTTTCTGGCCACTTCCCCTTGCCTTGGACCCTCAGGAGACCCATATTTTCTTCTCTGGATGTATCTTTTCTATCTTGGCCAATACTCTTGTTCTTTTTGGTTCCCTTTCTAGATGGTCCGCTCTAAGCTGGCAGGTCCCTGGCTAATTCACAGCACTTTATGTGGAGGAGGTCTGGTAGAGCAGTGAGTCTCTCCAGTCTCAGTACACTTGTAAAGTAGTTACTGACGCTGAAATCTCTTCCCTGGGGCTAGCAGTTCTGCCTGCAACAAATCTACAACACACTAGCCTCAGATATGTGCAACAGGTGATATCAAGATGCATTCAAATGACTTAAGGATAACCTGCCAAAGTCCTCAGAAGTTTACTGCGCCCTTAAAGTAGGTCATCCTCAGGAACTGTCGCTTTTCATCTACCCAGCAGGTGTGTGTCATCAAATAAATATCACAAAATGTCTTCCAGCCAGCAACAAATACTTGGCAAGGAAAAGGAAGTACACAGGCTTGCTGACTACATCTTGATAGAAAGCAAGAAGTCTTTTTTTTTAACATATGGAAAATTTTTATGAACAAGAAGGTTTCTATGCCTACTATTTATCATTCCCTGTTTGTCCACTCACTTTATCCTCCCTAAGAAGCATCCAGAAGAAACTGATCTCAGTTTTGTAATTTCATTTACAAAAGTTTTAACAAAGAGGATCCCTCAAATATGTCATCACAAAACAAATTTTTTTTCATAAAACTGTGATTTTCAAAACAATCTTAATAGGGAGGCTAACACGGTTTAACTTGAGGTGTCTCTCTGTCTCGTTTTTAGTGTTTAAATTATGTAGTATAATCTTTGATCCTGCTGGAAGATTTAAGAGCTATTAAAATTCAGTAATTTACAATCTTGCATTCTTGGGTAAGATTGGGAGAACTTTATATGAAATGATTTTTTCTTGAATATTTTTGAACTTCATTAAATGCTTCCAATTCCAGATGTCAACAGACCCAAATATTGAAAATAAAGTCATAAGAAAACACAAGCTTGAGGCTTAATCCTGACTTCAAAGTTTCAGGAACAATTTAAAAGAGAATAGATATAGATATAGATATAGATATAGATATAGATATAGATATAGATATAGATATAGATACAGCTATGAATACGTTTCAGTTTTAATTTCATATATATAACTTGTAACTCCCCAAGTCAAAGATAATTCTGAGAGAACTACAAACACAACACACAGTATGGGAGATTGGAAAGGATGGTTTACAATTATTCCAGAATGAATTGTGTGGTCTATTACAACTTTTTACACACATGAAGGTTATCCATGAACACAATGGTGGGTTTGCTGGATCAGCACTTCCTGATCTGACAGTGTTTTTGAGACATTCCAGGTCTCAGTTTTCTTACTCAACCATATCTAAGCACCACTGCACTAGCTTAACTATTTTCTTTATGTCAATATTGTTGGTCTTTTTAAGAAAAAAATTCATCTCCTCTTGAAAATAGTATCAGTAAAATCATAGGTTTGATGACTTCTTAAGTCTGTTCTTTTGGGGAAAAAAAAAAGCTAGTTAAGAAGGAAAAGTTACCCAGTTTAGAAGAGCCATAAGAGGCTGATCCTTGTATTGGATGTGTATTAAACAACTACAGTGTTCATGTCTTTTTGCAAATGCTTGGTTTACGGCAGTGGGTAAAACACAGTTCCTGGGTTTACAGAGCTTATATTCTTCATGGGGAAGTGATAATAAACCAACCAAGTATATACAAGGTGAGTATCTCTTATCACAGACAGTTGAAATCAGAAGTGTTTTGGATTATGGAATATTTGCATATATGTAATGAGATATTCTGGAGAAGAGACCCAAGTCTAAACATAAAATTCATTCATATTCCACACATACCTTACACACACACTTACACAACAGTCTGAAGGTGATCATACACGATGTTTAAAATAATTTGTGTGTGAAACAGTTTCATGGTGTTGACTTTTCCTCATTGTGGTATCAAATTGGACTCCAAAAATTTCAGATTTTGGAGCATGATGGATTTCAGATTAAGGATGCTCAAATGGTAATAAAATTCCAGGGAGTGATATGTGTTTGAAGAAAAAAATAAAGCATGGGAAGGCACTGAGTGATGAAGAGGGTTTTGAGTATAGATCCAACACAGCTCAGAAAGTGGTGGACTTGGGCTGGGGATTTAGCTCAGTGGCCTAAGCATCTGCCTGGCAAGTGCGAGATCCTGAGTTTGATCCTCGGTCAAAAAAAAAAAAAAAAAAAAAAAAAAAGTAGTGGACTATTCCATCTTCCAAGCAGAGGCAAAATGTTAAGAGGCTCCTAATACTGTATGCCTGTGCCCATTTGCAGTCCTCTTAGATGACTCAGCTGTGGCCCAAGGTTATGCATCTGTGTTGTCTACCTTCTTCATACCTTCTCAGATTACTGTTTCTGGAACAGACAGGCCTGCCTATGGTTACCGTGGAGAGATTAAAAGTTCCAGAAAAGACCAAAAATGCGAAGGAGTGAAAATCTGGAAGGGGCCAGACACCAAGGAACATGGACAGCAAGAAAAGCCTCTGTTGTTATCTCGCCTATCATCTAGGAAGTGTCCTCCTTGTACCACAAGGACATGTTTCCATCCGTAAGCACAGGCAACCACTGTAGCATCTCTCTCCTGTTGAAGATAAGAGGATCTGGTTTATATATTCCTTACATTTTTCTTAAAAATTGGATTAATTTATTCATATGATTAGATCAATTTTGCATGTCTATATCAGGTAATCTGAGTAACCCTTTTGAAAATAACTATGCAAAATACAACCATTGTTAAGTTCTTATCATCTTGCTTTGAAAGCCTATGTTGTTATTGTTTTGGGTTTTGTTGTTGTTTATCTCTTGTTTCTTGTTTTTCTAGTATGTTGTTTTGTTTTTCCCTCCTTAAAATTAAAAAAAATTGGATCAATTAACTAAAAACTGTTAAGAATCTAACCAAAACAAACAGAAAATAGTCTGATTTTTAAATAGCCTTCTAAGACTACATATAGTTACTTAGCATCTTGGAGGCTTACTGTGACATGGGAACCCAGCTGGTGACAGGTGTCAGACAAGGAGAGCTGTGCTCTTAAGGTTGATGGATTGGAGTAGCTGCAAACCTGGCTCCAACACCAAAGAGTTGTGTGACTTTGAGCAAGTTATGAGCTTTTTAAAGCCTTAGTTTCCTCATCTGTAAAAGAAGATAATGATACCTCCCTTCTGGGTTTGCTCTGAGGGTTAAGTGAAAGTAAATGAGATCATGATTACACAGCACTTAGCATTTAAGTGCTCTGAAAATAAATGGCAATTAAGATGACGACAGTAATCATGACAGTAATGATGATGTAGAAATCATATGCAAAGTTCATACGTTCTGAAACTGAGAAGCAAAGCCCTGGCTTCTAAAAGCCCAAGAGAGCCAAGTAATACTTTTATAAGAGAATACTGTAAATCTTCTGGCCTGGTGCATGCTGAGTTTGTATTGGTTGGAGAGGTATAGAAACTAGGGAGGGAGAAAGTGTCAGATACCTGAACTGTGGGTCTTGAATCACATCTAGGAGGCTCAGATGGGACAGGTGTTAGGGCTACTTACAGACTGGGGAATGGAGAAGCTCCTTGCTAGGTCAGGGGTCCTGTATTAGGAACTGCAGACCTATCTGGAATCAGAAGACAGGAGGCCAGTGGATGTGTACCCAGCATCCTGGGCAAAGTTGGAGGCATTCTCACATTTACAGTAATTTTTGCTCCATTTAAATTCTAAAAGTGCTCAGTATCTGCCACCCCAAATTTAAAAACAAGAGGAGAACACATTCTGATGCTCTGAGCCCATGACATCTGCATACAGCACGATATGCAATCAAAATTCCTTGAACCTGTACCAGTTTCCATTGGCAACAGAAGCAAATCAGTTCACGTCTTTGGAAAGGGAGCAGTGCGGAGCGAAGCACAAGTAGAAAACTTGGGGAGGCGCATCTGTCCTGATGCACGATTTTCCTAATATGGCATGCAGTACAGGTGACAGATTTAGAAAGGGAAATGCCTCTGTTTAGTTTCAAATTCTTACCTTTCTGCTTTCATTCTATTCCTTATCATTTCCTCCCCTTGAGTACATAGTTAGCTGCATCTATATAATTTATATGCATGTGATATAATAATTCACATCAGTTAGCTGGATTCTATCAGTTAGTTCACACAGAGTAGCTCAGTCCTACTGTGGGTCTGGTAGAGAAACAAATCTCTAAGAAAATGAACATTTCCTCAAATATTTGGAGTTTCGTTAATTCACAATTGTGAGCTTTTACTGAACATACATGTGAGGCCTCCAATTTCTTTCTATCTTGGGCTGATAAAAGGAAATTAGCAAGACTGTATTTTAGGTTACTGACTAGCCAGCACAGTAAAGTGATACCTGTACCTTTCTGGCTGGGAGGGAGGGTAAGAGAGTGAAGAAACCCAGGCCAGGATATCTTTGAAGACACAGCACTGGGTACATCATGAATAGCAGCCTGGCAATGAGGAGATCTAGGCTTCAGGACCAATTTGGTCAGTCACTCGTTCAAATCCTGAAGCAGTGAGGGGCATGAGATCTCCAGCAGTCTTACTGGGCCACTGTGATGTGTCATCCAGCAATGCCTGTAAATGGTTTCTACTTCCCTGAGACCATAAATATGTCAGGTGTCTTCAGCTGGAAAATGGACAGAATCGATTACGATAAAGTGGGATGAACATTGTAATGGGAAACCACACAGAGGCAACTGGACTGTAGGAAAGACTGACATGATGCCTGCTGTGTGGTTTCTCCCACACTGTGGCCTTGATCTGGTTGGAGGATTTACTTTCTGTTGTTGTCTCAGAAGACACAGTCTATGAGCTCCGGACCACATAGTAGAAAATAAATGACTCCAACAGTATTCGCTTTGTTGTCCTGTTCTCCACCTTGTCCCCACAGGAGCCAGTGGTTTACATGAACACATGCCAGTCATGTGTGGAAGGTCTTGGACTTGGCCAGCTCTGGTTCTGATTGCTGGCTCTGGCATTTACTCATTATATGGCCAGGGAGCGACCTTGAAATTCACCAGGCCTGGGGACAGTGCACGTGGGAGTAAGAATTTGCTCTACAAATGCCAGGGGTAATTATTAGCAGTAGGAATGCATTTCATTGCATGGCCTAAATAAAGAACACTAACAAAAACAAATAGGACTAAAAGTATGAAGTCCAGCCTATACTGACCTGGCTCCCAAATCTTAGCAGTAAAGTTTTTCTTTCAGTAGGCAAAGCCATGATTTGGGCCTAAAAACAGTACATTTGTTAAACCAGAAATGCTCTAAATTACTCCTTGGTCAGGGTTATTCTGCACAATCTGATGATTTGGGATTTTGTCAAATTAATATCACCAGACAAGCCTTATAATTAGAATAAGATAGTTGAAAAGTTTAAAAAGTGAAGTGATTCATTAACTCACTGATTTTTCTACACATTGGAAGCCTGAATTTAAATAATACCCCAAAATATAGCTAGATGTGCACAAAGAAAAAGAATGGGCTGCAAGTCTTTAAATGGAACACAGCAGTTTAAAATGCTACTACTGTTCAGATTCTCTGAGAACATTAAAACTGCCCATTAAATAAAAAATCTAATAATTGGCTCTCCTGAATTGTGACATTTTATAACCTGTACAGAAATGCACAAAACTGCGGAAGAAAGGTCCTTTCGAGGGAGCATTTGATTTGCAAAGTAATATTATTCCAAAGCCAAGATCCTCATGGATATAGTTGCAAAAGAACAACAATGCGAACCAACCTAACCCAGGAAGACTCTGGCCATCAGAGCCGAGGCACATGTCTCAGTGCTAAGATGCCATTGCTCTGGAAAAGTTAGGCTGAGGGTACCTCTCAAGTTGGACCTGACTTCTCATTGTACACTGCTTAAAAACATGACCAAATTAGGTCATTCCATGCTTTGATATAAGCCACCAATTTCCAGACTTACTCTGTAATATTGCTAAATGAATATGACTTAAAAACATTAACTAGGAGAGAATCAATGGTTTCAAAACAGAGGATTAAAAACTCCTGGGCCAGTGGTTAGCAATCACCTTCTATATGAATGCAATAGCAGCAAGACCATTTCGAGATTCAGATATGAAGAAAAATTTCTTTGCTCTGCTTACCATTTACGGGGATGAATGAGGTACCAAAATAAGGAGAATATAATGTGCATGTGCTGCACAGGAGCAGCACAAGCAAGGCAAGGTGGAGGCCTCTTTTGGGAGGGCTCTGGTCAATGTGACCTCTCCTTCCATGCAATAGGCATGGGTTTGAGGTGGAGATTTTGATGGGGAAAAGATGAAGGCAGATGTCCAGGAACAAGAACAAGCATGCTTGAGAAACAGGGTGTGATGTAGGTGAAGAGAGGAGAGTGACTGGGCGGAGAGGGGAAGGCCCCACTACAGAGCGGGCTGAGGGTCAGCAGAAGTGTGTCCCAGTTGCCAGACAGTCTTCATCTATATGCTTTTTTTTTTTTCAATATTAGGGACCAAACCTTTGTATTGAGTTATATCCTCACCACTTAATTTTTTTTTTTTTTTTTTTTTTTTTTTTTTTTTTTTTTTTTTTGAGACAAGGTCTCACTACCTCGCTAAGTTGCCCAGGCTGGGTTTGACTTGTGATTTTTTTAGCCTCAGCCTCCCAGAGTGCTAAGTTTATAGGAGTGTGCCACCATATCAGCTCATCCATACTCTCTTTATCTATAAGAATAAAGAGTTTCAATTTTCCACCCTTTTCTTGAGGTGTTTGTTAGTGAAATAAACAGACAATGACAAAAGAGGAGACACAAAAATGGGGAAGTAATCACTGGGAAGAAATGGAAACTAAAAGGCAGTGAAAACAGAATAATCAGAATAATAAAAAGGAAGACAGTGAGCGAGAAGAAGAGAGGGTGGTCTAACTGAGAACAAGATGGAGGTGGAACAGGGATGTACGCTACAGAGACCATCTCAACACTGTTTGCAGGTCAAGCACTAAGAAAAATTAGCACAAAGATTTGAGGGCCTGCCAGTCCGTAGTTGGGAAGCTGGCAACTATGGTAACAGCAGGAACGTTCAAACTATGGACTTTTATCCATAAATTAGGAACCGCCCTTTGTATCTTTAACAGAGAAAATTACATAACTATTAACCTGCTTTTCAAGGAGAATATTTAGTTTCTTTTTTTTTTTTAAATTTTATTTTGTTTTAAAAGGGAGTAAAACACAACAAAACAGAATGGGACATAAGAAAGCATAAATTTTAAAGCTAGACAACCAGAGATCTTCACTATCTGTCATATTGTCTCTTGTTTTCTTCCAAATGGTTGTCCTTATCTTTGCATATGGAGAGCTCATACTAAATAACATAGCCAATCTTGTCACAAGATGTGTAGTTCACTGGCTCCCACTTGCTAGGCAGGGGGGAAGGGGAGAGGGGGACATGGGATGGGGGACAGGACACATGAGATGTCTGATTCTTAGCCCACACACAGGCAGGATCACAGTCATCCCCCAGAGATGGGAAGAGTTCCTTGTTCTCCTGGCACCCCAAGTCAACCGCACGGTACAGGTCCCAATGCGCCAGGGTCTCTCTCCTTCAGGCTGCCGAAAGTCTGCCACACTCTCAACTGTTCCCCAGAGAGGGGAAGAGCTCCTTGTTCTCCGGGCACCCCGAGTCAACCACACTGTGCAGGTCCCAATGCACCAGGGTCTCTCTCCTTCAGGCTGCTGAAAGTCTGCCACACTCTCAGCTGTTCCCCAGAGAGGGGAAGAGCTCCTTGTTCTCCCAGCACCCCGAGTCAACC